>CM028363.1:63397403-63670574 GCA_016624345.1 Platycodon grandiflorus | reverse complement strand
TTTTGAATTCGTCGAATTCTCGACGGTAAATACGTGTTTTCCAGTAGTGACGTGCAAGTTTTCTTTAAACAACAAAACCTTTTAAACAATACTAAACCTCGACGGCGAAACAAGCCGGAGAAACAACACGTTAGCTAGCAACAACGAACTCGAGCTAACATGCTCGGTACATATATATACATATCGAGTAAGAAGAATTAAAGTTAACAAATATATATACAACCGCACGGCAACCATGCCGGCACAACAAAAGAATGTATCATACAACAACCAAGACATCTACCCAACAAATACATTGTTTAAGTAACAAGTACACCCTCGGCCTCACCAAAAAAATACTTAGGCACAAGGTGCACTACCAAAAGATATCGCCCAGGACCCGAACTCGAACACTAAGTTCTCGCCGGGCGCTTGATCTAAGGAAAACAAATGAAAACAAACGGGGTGAGTTGAAAACTCAATAAGCTACTAATGCAACAATATGGCA
Organism: Platycodon grandiflorus; assembly: GCA_016624345.1. Lineage (NCBI taxonomy): Eukaryota > Viridiplantae > Streptophyta > Magnoliopsida > Asterales > Campanulaceae > Platycodon > Platycodon grandiflorus. The sequence continues at coordinate 63,670,087 of CM028363.1, read as the reverse complement.
TGCTAGATGCAAGACATTAAAGATAACAAGTATTCATGTCATCACAATATCATTTCAATACTAAACGAGAATAACATATATCACACAACCAAACAACCCCATACTACACGAGAGGCTCGACGATGCGCCAACCGTCCCATACCGGTTGGAAACCATGACCAACATTCGTTCATATAGGAAGCACATAAGAACTAGGCTTAAATCGCAATTTAGTCACCCTACTTTGACAGAAAATTCATTACGCTCACCCTACAATTTTTTCTCAATTTCATCACTATACTTGGCATAAATTCCACGTTAATCACTCCATCCAGTTTTGGATGAAAAACTTACTATTTTTAAAATTTCAAAAATACCCTTATTAATAACTATCAATTTAATCACTGCACTTAGACATAAATATCAAGTTCATCACTACATCTGATTTTTGAATAAAAAGTTTAAAATTAACCTAAAACACGAAAATGTCATTACTAAAATATTAAAATTCATTGCAACCAAGAACAAACAAAAACCCAAAATTGAGCAACTAGGGAAGAAGATCAAACACCCAAATCGGCATCTCTTCATTCCAAGCTCAATGCGCACATACCCCCTAGCTCCTTCAAGAACCCCAAATCGATCCAATTTTTGAAATCCAAATGGACCAAAATCATATAAGACCCACAACCCTTCTTGAAACACTCAATTACGGGAGTCAAAGACGGGAAGGAAAGTGATGGGTGAATGGTTATGATTGTTTAAGTTTTTTTATTTGACCAATTAATGTAATAATTACTAATCCTAATTTTGTTTGAACACTATTACTAATCCTAATTAAATTAACATTAATATTTAATATATTACTAATCCTAATTAAATTAACATTAATATTTAATATTATAACTACATTGAGATAAATGACTAATACTTTTAATTAGATTAAGATAAAAAATTGTTATAGTTAAATTTCTTATAAATATTCCATAATACCCTTGAAAAATAGCATGTACCACATGATTGACTTAACGGATTTTTCTAGTGGTGTCATTAACCCTTATTTAAATATCTATAATTACTTATGAATAATTTATAATAATATTTTAAGCTTACTTTATTCTACAATAATAACTATCTCATAATAATTTAATGCATTTGTTTAATATAATTAGTTTTATATAAAAAAAAGTCAAGCTAAAGAATTTATTGCTTTAGAAAAGACCAACATAATCTTTTATTAATTTTGATTAAGAATTCTGATAAGTTAACCTAATTTTTGTTTAATATTTTTAAGAATTAGTCTAAAATTATATTATTTTATTATATTTGAAATAACTTATTTAACGGATTTGATTATTTTAAATATTTTATATACAAAATTTTATACTATTAATCTTAATGCATTTTTGTCAAAGTAGGGTGACTATATAGAAATTTAAGGTAAAGGGTATTTTGGTCTTTTTGCAGCCCTCCATCCAACAAAACTAACGGAAGTTAAGTGCGGTGAGCTTATTGACTCAACATGTCAAGTATAGTGATGAAATTGAGAAAAAAATTTAGAGTGAGCTTAATGAATTTTACGTCAAAGTAGGGTGACCAAATTGTAATTTAAGCCTAAGAACTATAAGTAAACACATTAAAAGGGATACGGCGTCGAGGTACACCTCAGCCGAACCAATACTTCCAACCAACCAACCAATAGTATACCAAGTGTAGAGCCGTTGTTGACGTGCTCGAACAATGAACCAATAACCAAAACAAACACATGAACCATCTTACGTATTCACGTCGACGGGTGATCTCGGTCCCTACAACCCAAGAATCTACCACGGATATAGCTTACCATGGTTGCGTTTATTCCATACAACAAATGGCGCTATACCCCTCTTGCGGACAGGGGCGAGGCCGATGTATTGGCCTTCGACTATTACGTAGCCCCGGCTCACGCAATAATCGGCGTCAATACACCGCCAACAAATATGACATGGACTTAACTAAATGCACAAGTAGATGTTTACTCGACATTTAAACATAAAGGTCATACTCCAAAGTAGGAAGTATACCACAACAACAACAATTGACAATAATATGAATGTCACAAGTGAGTTATAATAATCTCACACCACAAATAACCAACTTACAATAATTACGACAATTTACGTAATATCAAACACACAATCGGTGTAACCAAATTTTCTAACGAATCACTCGAATCATTCAAGAATTCCCAAATCACACACGTGGTCTCATAGATTATGAAATCCTAACGAACTCCGTTAGAGTCATTTTCGGTTTCTAATGAGATCGAGTTTGCAATTAAACATAAGTAAACTTAACAAATACTAAGCATACTTCACATTTCTAACATGTAAACATGAGTCTTTAATCACAACCCAAAAGTCAACCACGAATTTGAAAAGTCAACATAGTCAAACATACTCAAAATTGATGATTTCTAACATATATCATCATCTAACAAGTCTAACATGTATAACAACTCATAAAAGAGGAAGAACAAGGGATAGTAGCTTACCTCCACAAGAAAATCTACCCAATGGATTCACAATCCAAGCTTAGCAATGGATTCCCCAAGTCTTAAGCAGTCAATGGTGGTGTTGCATGCAAGAATCTATGGTTGGAGAGGGAAGGTAAGGTTTACACACACTAATCTCACACTATTTCTCTCACACTAGCTTTCTCACACCAAGGATGAAAGAAATGGAAGAGATGGTGTTTGTGAGGTGTTTACTCGAGTGTTTTAGGTGTAAAAGGGTGGTCAAACATTCAAGGTACGTCTAGTTGGGTCAAAGGGGCAAAACTGTCACGTTTTTACAAAGCAAGAAAAATAGAGCAACCAATCTGGAAGAGGCGCGGCCGCCTAGGCGCTCGACCAACCTCCAGAATCGCCAAGCTCGACTTTCTGTCCAATGCGCGCTCGCCCAGGCGCTCGCCCAACTTCCAGTACACCCTAAAATCATGAAATGTGGTCTAGAAAAGTCCCAAAATGTTGCTCAAAGGTTCCATGATGGTTCTAACACTTAAGTGAAGCTAGAACACTAAGTAAAGGCCTCGAAGGTCCCAAAACCAAAGTAAACAAATAACATACCAAATCAAGTGCAATGATAATGAAACTTTTAACACATATTCATACACTTATAAAGTGTATAACAATCTCAATCGCAAGTACATATGAATAAAATTTGCACATGAAATGACGATGTTAAAACATAAGACGTAACATAGAACGAATGCAAATGATGCAAATGGTGCGGGCGTTACAACTTTACATCAACCATCGTTCTCACTGAACTAAAAAATTAAGAACATAATTATACACAAGATCTGGGGGGCAACTACCCAAAGATCATTCTGCAGCACCTGCAAGTCTCACCGATCGCACTATGTCGTCCTTCGATTGCAATCTAAAAGAGTTAACACAAGAAGAGTGAGTCTAAAAGACCCCGTAAGCCACTATAATGCATTGTATGCTATGAGTATGAATGCAACAGTAAACCAAAACTCTATATGTAGCTAGTCTAAGTAGCACTTCGGCTTACCTAACATTTCACCACAAACCGGTAAGTCAAGGTACTAGTCTAACTTGACCAATAATCAACAAGCTATCACATGCATTTATATGACATGGCATGATGCTCAACAGTAGGAATAATATGGTAATAACGTTTATATACCATACAATCATGTATCATATTAAAAGTTTACAAATCACATAAATCACTTAGCACTTTGGTGTTCACATAAGTGCAACTTAATTAAACCACATCATAAAGGATATTATTTCCCTTTCTTCCAACCTCGCGTTGCTCTGCAATACACGAGAAAATATGTGCCTCGATACCCATGTAGCGTATCGGCGTCCCGATTAATACCATCGAGTTCTAATTAGCAAACCAAAGTCGCGCGTATTGCTACAACGGTGGGGCTACATCCCACTTGCGGCCAACAAGTGAGGGTGTGTGCAAACGGTACGGCGACTTGTAGCGATTACAAAATAAATTCGTAAAGACTATAGGTCGTTCCACTATGATTAATCAACCAATGCCAGTTGGATTCAATGCAATGCACAAGTAGATATTCACTTGTCATTCTCAACAAATCATCATGTGTTCTTTTGAATCACATATCAAATCAACTCAATGTGCTTGTAAATACTAAACACACAATCAATCATCAAAGTAGGATGATTGTCCTACGATCAATCATCAAAGTAGGATGATTGTCCTATCTTATACTAGAACAATCACAACATGTCCGTAATCATTAAACATATAGACAAAACAAGACAATAGGCAAGGTAGGCCAATTATACAACTCAACTACCAAATAGTGTATGCGTGATAGCTAGACACATACATATACCTTGTAAGGCATTTATACCTCATAATCAACTGTCAAACGGGGTCCATAATATGGAACCTATATAACACAAGGATAGGTTATTCATCCTAATCCCAAAATAAGGTAACATGTTTCTCACATGTACGCAAACTCATAATCTCACGTAGGTAAGTCTACTCGTACTTACAACCATTAGTTAAGGCGCAATAACTACGCTAAACTAAGGATCTCTAAGTATTCTATCGTCACACAATATCTTTCATCTCATGCGCATCATAATATATTACATATTCTTATCGTCGCATACTTCAACTTTATTCGATTTAACTCGTAGTCGGCTAATGTTTGACTAAGTCAACCAAGGTCAACGTTTCACTAAGTTATGAACTGTCAATTCCTCATCCCACATGGTAGGGAATTAATATATGTCAAGTAGGAATTAATTACTACTACCCATTTCTCAACTCCGTCGAGTCAATTATACACATTAATGAAATTACCACAATAATCGACATTTATTTATTTCGTCCTATTCGACTCCGCGAGAATCGTCACGACTAGTATATAGTTCGTACAGTATTTAAGTACAATTATGCTATCTCATATTGACTCCGGCTGAGTCGTTACCAATATTAAAATGTCGGACGAGTCATAGTATCGTCCCTACAAACTCATGTCAATTGCAATACTCAATGCACGAAGAGTCTACTTCTCGTAACGATTTCATAGGGTTTTCGCTAGTGCGTAAACGACAAAACTTCAATGATTTGATATAGTCAAACTTAAGAATAACTTAGTGAGGAACAATTAAATTAAACAAGTCTTCGGCGACATTATGGCCGGAAACCAATTAATAATACACGACTATAATTTAACCTTAATGAGTTTCTATTACTCGGCATAATGATTATCGGGACAACCGCAACAACACGACAACTACAACAATGATAGCCACAACATCAAGCTCTAGGAGTCTCTATTATTCGAAGTCTACGAACTCAACGATAATTCGTCAATTCTTTCTTTATTCGAAATACTTAAATCAAGCAAGCAACGAAGTATAACCTAACATCATTCGTGGGGACAATTATATATATATATATATATATATATATATCTCCCAATAAAAGTTACGAAAATAATCGCTAACGCATCCTACATGCTTTACTCTTCCAATTCAACTCGTAAAACACACAAAGCATTATAGTTACTTACCTTCACCGCAAATCCACCACAGAATCAAGGGCTTATGGTGGAAATACTCTTCTCGACGAGCTCAACGCTTTTACGAGTCCAATCATCGAACTCACACTCGATCCAAGCCCGAATCAAGCCTTCTCTCTCTCAAAACTTCACTTCCTCTCTCTAAAACGTGGGAGAAGATGTGGGTGGTGATTCCTCAATAGATCGGACAATCCTTTCGGTTAGAATCGTTCTCCTCGTTGCCCTCTACGCTATGGCAAAGCGGATCATCGATCCGACTTCAAAACTCAAGATATCGCGATTTCTTTCTCTACTCTCTCTCTTCTTTCTCTCTCTCTAAAGATCTGGTTTGGAGGAAGAAATGAGGAAAATGGGTTGGGTTTTGTTATTAATACCATGGGTAAGTGTTTGGTCCAATCCGGGCTTGTTTGAGCATTTTAAATCACTTAAAGATGTTAAAAATCGAAATAACGAAAACCGAACGAACAAAGTATCCGACTTCGCACGGCCGCATCAAAAGTATGCGGCGTGTCAAGGAAAGGCACACGGCCGTGCCAAACATTCTGGAATTTTGGGATTTCGTCCTCTATACGCACGGTCGTGCCAAGGAAAGGCACTGCAGTGTGCAACATCAACGGTTCAGTTCATCTTTTCACTCCATTTCCTAGGTTTGATCACTTGGCCACTCTTAGGTGTGATTACGCAACACTTATAACACATATTTACGATGTCATGGATCGCATATTAAGGCATAATCAATCTAACGATTCTTATAAGTATAAAACAGAATCATGAGCTAAAACATAATTTAACTAACATGTTACTACAACAAGTCTAACATGTAAATCACGCATAACATAAACAAATCACACGTACGAAGGTTCAGGGGTGTTACATGGATTGAGAATCAAAAGGTTGAAACTTGAAGAATTATAGGACACACAGTAATCTCACCTCACAGCACACACACTCTCTCACACCAACATGCAAGGATGATGTGTGTGTGTGTTTTGGGAGCGTTGAATTCACTCTCTAGGATGTTTAAAGGGTGAGAGAAAGAGTTGATGTTACCCCAAGGACATGGCCTCTTCACACCCAAGGAAATTTAAGTGAGAAAATGACAAGAAAACTCTGTTGAACAGTATGAGACGGGCGGCCGCTGGGGCTCGCCCAGCCCACTATCCAACTTTCGCCTCTGGGCGGCCACTGGCGCGCCCGGGTTCCAGTTTCTGATTTTTTGGTCAACTTCAAAGACATGCCTAGGATGATCTACAAGTCCAAAAATTACAAATAAGGTATGGTTGGAAATCTCTTTGAGTCTAGTTTACACAGAATCAAACGGTTCGCAAATCCGAGTTTTTTACACAAATCTATGGCCAATCTACTACAGACTGTCTGGATGGGCAGAATTTCGGGTTTAAACATGTATTTATGCTTTTGTGTGTTTCTTTATCTATCTTAGTGTCAAAACAAAATGTTCATTAAGTATTCCCAAATGATCCTAACATGATCCTAACCTCCAACAAGGTTTAAAACAGGTTTAAAACTCATTCAAAACACATGTAACAAAGCTTAGAATAAAATGCGTTCCAAGTACGAATGATTAACAAGAATTAAAACACAAACCAAAGCATTTTAATCGCATGAAATTAATGTATGACTCAATCAACATGTTGTTCAATCAAGTCTAACAAACATGCTCAATATAATAACGGTACTATATGATACACAAGTCATCCATAGGAGGAACCAGGGTATTACATGACATCCCGACTATTTGGTTCACTTCCTTGTGCATTATTTAATTAGATTACACGTTTTTTTAAATGATGAATTTACATATAAGTCTTTCATTATTGAATTATACATAGTAGAACATTATCTTACTAAATTATGTTATTAATTTTATTATGAAAATATAACATAGATAATTTTGTCATTGGTCTAGTAAATAATTATCAATTATTCTATCATTTGGACATAATTGGTATTATGTTAAATGACTTTGGGTTTTTGGGCAATGGATAATGCCACTAATCAAACATTGACAGAGACCCATGCCACTAGAAATCCTTGTCACCTATTTTTGTTTGGTTGCTACAGCCGGAGAGAGAGAGAGAGAGAGAAATAGTGTAAAAAAAAGAGAAGAAAACTGAAGAAGAGAAAGAAAGGAAATGAAAAGATAATAAAAGAAAAAAAAAAGGGAATTGGTAAGGTTCTTAGCATATTTATGTGTATGCGTGTTGTTGCTGCTGTTCTGTGTGTGCGTATTGCTGCTGTGTGGGTGTATGTTGGTGTGTGATGTGTATGTGTATCACTGTGAGTGACTAAAGCTGCCTTTGAGTTGGTTTTGAAACTTGGTATGTATATATATATATATTGATATACATATGTATTTGCATGAAAATAGGTAGTTATTGGTTAATTTTAATTGATTAGGAAATTGGGTCTATTGCTGTGAGGGAATTAGCTGGAAAGATGTGAGTATCCAAGGTTGAAGATGACAGAATGGTTGAATCACAAGTTGACCCTTAATAAACTTCAGAACTATAGATAAACCCCTCACAATTTATGAATTTTCGGAACTGACCTTTGTCAATTTTAAGAATAAGTTACTAACTTTAAATGGTTATAACTTAGTCATTTTAAATCAGAATCGAATGATTCAAAAACCTAAATTGAATATTTTTTCGAGTACTTTCCAATAAAATTAGTTTCAGAACTAGATTCAGTGCATTCTGAATTAATATAATTTATTGCAAAATGTGTTGGAAGTGATTATATTTAACATTTATTGCTAAAAATATAGAACTTAAAGTTGATTCTTAAACTGTTTCATTGTGTCTTATGCTTAGATTGAAGTGTGTTAGCAGGTCGAGTACTTGGAGTATTTTTTTTCCTTGATGTAAGGGTTCTTGTTAACCTAGTTACCATTCGTTTCTTGTTACTCTGAATCCTTCGGGAAATTGTTCTCATTAGTTTTGAATTGAACTCGTTATTGTATATTCATTCATTTCTTGTTACTCTGAATCCTTCAATAGGAAATTTTTCTCATTAGTTTTGAATTGAACTCGTTATTGTATATTCATTCGTTTCTTGTTACTCTGAATCCTTCAATCGGAAATTGTTCTCATTAGTTTTGAATTGAACTCACTATTGTATATTCATTCGTTCTACCTAGATTTGATCGTTCTTATTTGTTTTGTTACACTGCCATATACACTTTGAGTTTGTTACTATGATACGAATTGATAGTGTCACACGTTGACTTGCTCCATCACCGGTTGTTGGTATTGTTATTGCGGCTCTTGGTCAAAGTGGCATCTGCAGTGACACTTTGATATTTGAGTCGATTTTTGGCAGGTTGGGCATTTGGCCAACTCAAGTGTTATGGAATTTGGTTTGATATCATTGTTAATCGTTATTGTTCCTCACTCTTTCAATAGAGAAATATAATTGTTTAGCTTTGTTTCACAACTACTGTTATTAGATCTATAAAGCTACAGTTTGTATTTTGATACACCTTCGATACACTGTCATATCCTTAAATTTTGATAGGTTCCTTTACTAGGCAATTTGTGCTCACCCTTTCTCTTCCCTTTTCCCTTCCAGGTGTTAGTTAGAGGGAGCATGAAGTTAGACTCGAGTCTTTCGGCTAGGAGTTGTAAAGTGGTTTTAGTCGACTTACTATTGGATCTTGTATTTTCCCTATATGTATAATGGAGTGGGAAAAACTTTTAAAAGTTTGTAAATATTTGGGATATCAACAGGTTTGGTATGAATGTATCCAGAGGATAGTTGTTTTGATGTACTCATACTCAATTATGTAATATATAGTATTTTTGTTTATTTGCAAAAGAAGTGTTCTAAATTTGGCTTTGGCTTTAGTTTTATTTTTCGTGTTTGTTCATCACCTCTTATGAGACGTGTAATCATGATCTCGGGGGCGTGACAGAGTTGTATTAGATCTTAGGTATATAATCCTTTGATCGTATACAACAGTCAAGTTAATTTAGGGATAAGTGGGTTAGGACTTGCAAAGTCATGTAATTTGAGAATGTAATACACAGATCATGTTTATATTATGCTAAACAATATGCATTATATTTGATGCCTTTATGGAGCAATCATGCGACCTAGAGAGCTTATGAGGATGTTTTGGATTTCATGAAAGAAACCAAAAGAGTTTTCGGGTTCTACTAATCCTATTGAAGTTGAACATTGGTTGGATGGAATGGAGAAACTCTTTGACCTTATGCAATGTACTAAAACACAAATTGTTTTACTCACATGCTTGTTGGTGAAATAGGTTAGTGGTGAAACTTAGCCAAACGGGTTACCCCTGCTAAAGCGGGATCGGATAGAACTTGGGGAATGTCTAAGGAAGTGTTTAGCAAGAAGTATTTTCATTGTGTTCGAGCACGAAACAAAAATTTTTTCTGAATTGGTACAGGAAATGACGGTTGCCAAGTACGATGAATTTCTTGAGTTATCACGTTATTATCCTAGTCTGGTTGAAGATGAATTTCAAAGAGCCAAGAAGTTTGAAAGGGGGTTATTGTGGATCGTTCGACTAAGTCTGCTCATTTTCTAGCTGTACATACCAATTATACCTTGAACAAGTATGCGAAGTTGTACATACAAGAGATAGTCAGATTGCACGGTGTACCGATGTCAATTGTATCAGTCAGGGATCCTTGATTTACATTTAGATTTTGAGTTGGTTTACAGGAAGCCATGGGTACTAAGCTTCAGTTTAGTATCACTTTTCACTTGCAGACGGATGGCCAATCGAGAGAACAATACAACCGTCGATATGCTCGAGCTTGTGTACTCGATTTCAAGGACAGGGATGAACACCTACCATTGATTGAGTTTTCCTATAATAACGGCTTTCAAGCGAGCATTAAGATGGCACCATATGAGTCACTTTTTGGAAGAAAATGTAGGTCAATAGTGTATTGGGACGAGGTTGAAGAAAGAAGATTGCTTGGCCACGAGTTGGTGCGGATCACGTCGAGAGAAAGTTAAATTGATCGAAAGCAATGGCTATGACACAAAGTAGGCGAGAAAAGTTATGCGGCTAATCGTTGTTGATACTTAGAATTTAATAGTGGGGATCATGTGTTCTTAAAAGTGTCACCATGGAAAGGAATAATGAGATTTGGTAAGAAAGGAAAGCTCGGCCCATGGTACATTGGGCCCTTGAGATTTTGGAATGGGTAGGAGGTGTTGCTTATCGATAGGCATTACCTCCAGTTTGTCATCTGTGCATGATGTTTTTCACGTATCACTTATGAGAAAATACATGGTTGATCCATCCATGTTATCCAGTATGAGCCAATTCAGGTTAGTTCAACCTTGTCATATGAAGAGCAACCTATCCAATTCTAGACAGGAAGTAATAAGTTTTCAGAACCAAGGTTATACCATTAGTCAAAGTATTATGGACAAACTATTTAGTGGAAGAGGCTACTTGGGAATTGTTGGGTCGCAAAACGAATATGCAAATACTACGGGCAAGAGTACCCGATCAACAACAAGTAGTAAAGTGCGTAAGCACGTCGAACCCACAAGGACAATTATGACGTTTATTATCGTGAATACTAAAATTTAGGATTTTTAACTTTATCCAAACGATCGAAATTGAGTTGAAATCTTATAACTAAATTAAAGCAAGTAAAAGAGCGATGGGGAATCGAAAATCACACACCTTGGTGAAACGATGATTATCAAAGTTAAAACACTAGGATTATAATTTCACTCCAAATTATCCACATAACCAACTAGTCCACTCACCATAACTTTTCTACAATTTACTATGGTATCCGAGAACACAAAAATAGTCACTACGAGCTCTCACTCCGATAGCAACCTAATCTCCCCACCTAACTACGGGCTCTATAGCGTATAGCTGGTGTGTGAAAATAGCATAAAAATCAAGTTCTCAAAAATGAATATTGAGTTTTGTGCTATATCTCTATGCTACAAAACATCAACTATTAAATTGCTTGATCCAAATTGTAATGGTAGCTCTCACTCACACAAAATAATTTTAAAATTATTTAATTAGTGATCAAGTAATTAAAAGCATGAAGAACAACAAAATAATAACCATAGCATAAAATGTAGTTAAGCTAGGAGAGTGAAAAAATACTAGATCATGCTTCAAAGATGGAGATTCATCACAATCCTAGTTATAGAAAATTAGCTCATAATGCAAGAAAAATTACACACAAATATTCCAAGAAAATATTGCATAATGATATTAAGATAAAGAGTATAAAATACAATACTTCAATGGAGATTTTTGTGAGAATCCTTTAGCATTCCTTTGAAAAAATCTAGTTGAAAGATGATGAAATCTCCCAAAATGAGCTGCTACTTTTTTCTTCCTTCCGTTCTATTCTGTGCGTGTTCTGTTCTTTTTTTTTTTCCTCCTTTAACCTGATCTCTCCCCTTAGCCAAAATGATCTCCAAGATTTTTAGAGTATTCCACAACCTAAGGGAGGGCAAAAAGGACATTTGGCTAAGCTTTTTACATTTAAAAACCAAGGGGACTCATTTGAAAAAGGAGGAAATGGGTCTTGGGTTTGGTGAGGAAAAGGGCGCCCAATCAAGGAAGACCGCGGACCATCGACGGGCAAACGGGCCAGGCGAGAGGAAATAGGGCGGAAAAGCGGAGCGGGCTGGAGGGAAGAAACGGGCTGGATCCAGAGCTCCAGAGCAAAACTCGCGGGTCAGCCTTGAGGAGGGCTGGGACACGTGGCTAGTGGAGGGAGCGACAGCGCATTGGAGGAGTTCTTTCAGCGCTTTGCAGCGCTGCCCCTGGACTTCGATTATTGCTCCGGGGCCCGAGTTCGATAAAAGCGGCGCAGTCCTATCCTCCCGGGCCTTGCAATTTAGTCCCACGTCGGCTCCGTTAGACTCCGTTAGCCTCTTTTCTCTTTGAAACACTTAACGGGCTCGGAAGATTGACTCAATGGCTTTTATCAATGCAATTCTTCAACTTCTTGCCTTGAATCTCCCATAATGCTATGAATTGAACCTTTAAAGTTTGAATTCATGCCTATAGACTGAAACACAATAAAATCACAATAAATGCAATTCCTAGGGCAATATCAATATGCAATTCATACAAAATGGGGGCAAAATATGGGAAAAAGATATATACAATTACGAGCTTATTAACACCCCAAACTTAGACTTTGGTCGTCCTCGAGCAAAGAGTAGATATAACAAGAAACATACGCTCGAGAAGAAAGCTTGCTTAGAACATCTCTTGGGGTTGAAAACATGATAGCAAGAACCCACCAAGATTCTCAAAATAAATCCATCCCATTCACAACCCAAGAATGAATGCAAAGCTAACAAATCCCCAAGTACTTAATCTAGGTGAAATTATGCAATCAAGGCGAGCAAGGCAATATATATATATATATATATATATATATATATATATATGAATCTCACACAAGGAAATTTTAAACTATGCTTTCAAAAGAAATTTGCTAATACAACCATAAGTAGCAACAAGATCATTAGGACTTTTTCAAGCTTGTAATGTTGGGCCAAAGTTGGGGCTAACAAAGATAGGATATAACAAAGCAAGAGAGCATAAAATAGGAGTCTTCAAACCAAAACTTGCTAAAAAAATAAGTTCATTCTTCTTAGAACCACACAACTTACTTCAACAACCAAATTTTCAATAAAAGTTGAAGAAGCATCTCAACTACCCCAAAAAAATTAGAAACTGCCTTTGATTTACTCCAATTTGAGAATGATGAAGAACAAATGGCCTTCTTGACCTTTTCAAATAGCCCCCTCTTTCTTCTCTTTTTTTTTTTTTTCAAGAGGGCTTTTCATTTCAAGACTTTTCAATCACCACCTCAACAACAATTTCCTCACACTTTGGCATCGAGAAGATTAATAACAAGTACATCCATGAACAAAACACACCTCCAAGATATAATGTGACAATTCATTCCAATTCATGCTCTCTCAAGGGTTGGATAAAAGTGTTTAGGTTCACGGGATATGTCGATGCGGGTGATAGAAATGAAGTCGAATGGGAGTCGATGTGTGCTCTAGGCACACGCCATTCTTTGATAAGGCTCAAATGGGACACTAGGGATCATGATAAATGGGTAGGAGAGAAAGGCTCAATCGATCCAAAGATGGCCTAAATCACATCAAAATTGCTACAATGATCATGCTTCGCTTTGAAGATAGTCAAACATGGCATTCAAATAATCCTTCACTCAATGCTCACTCTACCAAGCTCTTTATGAATAGCATAAGCCTTCACTAGATAGCACTCAAAGAAAATCAAGACTTATATGCACCATGAACTTAAGAAGCATGCTTGAGATAAATTAACATGAGAATCCCAACAATATTCTAGGCTATCATATAATCAACCCTAGAATTGCAACTACGATGCAACAAGCATGGACCAAAAAGTCCAAGTTTTGCAAAAGATATTCAAGGCAAAAGAGTTTCTCAAAACTCAACCCCACCCCCAAACTTAAAGATAAACATTGTCCCCAATGCTTATAATCATAAAATTGCAAATAAAGGAGGAGGGAAGTAAAACTCCCATAATGATTCTCATAAAGTCCAAGCCATGAGGAATCCACTTCATAGACTGTGAGCCACCCCAAACTTAGAGATTTACTCCTGCACCAAAATTTGAGCTCTTGGGAGGGAAAACAATCATTTCACAAAAATCACCATTAGAAGTAAGGGCAAAAGTATATAAAATTAAATGCAAACCCTCATCAAAGCAAAAGGCAAAAATATCTTTGTGAGGGGACTCTATATACCTCCTAGAAATTTACAAATTCGAGAGGCTTGAAAAGCAACATAACATAAAATAAAATGAGTAGGGAAGAGAAAATAAAACTTTTTTTTGTTCTAAGTTACCGTCGTTAGCTTGACCTTGGGCCTCCCTTAAACCTAGGGAGGGTCATCGAGAAGGACAAAAACTTCCTTGCGGGATATAGGACCACTAAAATAATGCTTAAGCCGGTGCCCATTAACTTTGAAAGTGGTGTGGTCTTCCATCTTTTCAATTTCTACCGCACCATGAGGATAAACTTTAACCACGAGAAAAGGGCCCGACCATCTCGATTTTAATTTTCGGAAAGAGTCTCAAACGAGAGTTGTAAAGGAGAACTTGTTGACCCAGCTCAAAAGTCCAAACCTTGATTTTTGTCATGCCATCTCTTTGTCTTCTCCTTGTATATTCTCGAGTTCTCATAAGCATTCAAACGGAATTCATCCAACTCTTCCAATTGAAGTAACCTCTTTTCACCGGCGGCTTGCATATCAAAATTGAGCTTTGGATAGCCCAATATGCTTTGTGTTCCACCTCCACCGGAAGATGACAAGCTTTTCCAAACACTAGTTGATATGGAGACATACCAAGAGGTGTTTTAAATGCCGTCCTATAAGCCCATAACGCATCATCTAGCTTTGCGACCAATCCTTCCGTGAGGGATTTACTACCTTCTCTAGAATTTGCTTGACTTGCCGGTTTGAGACTTCCACTTGCCCACTTGTTTGAGGATGATATGGCGTCGCAACTTTATGCTTCACACCATACTTTGTCAAAACCCCTTCAAGCAATTTGTTACAAAAATGAGATCCGCCATCACTAATGAGAACTCTAGGTACACCAAAACGAGTGAATACTAGGTCTCGATGCCCGTGCCTATGGCACGGTCACAGTAAAGATTGAATTATTATACACTCGAGGTTAACAAATGCTCGAAATTTTGTAAGTGGTGAGTAAAACTAAATGACAGAAAAATAATGAAATAATAATAAATTATAATTTATTTATTTTGTAACAAAATAAATAATAAAATATTGTAATAAAAAAAATAAAAGCAACATAATTTTATTGTTTTTTCAATAACAAAAAATTAATCTTCTTCCGGAGACTCTTGTTTTACAACAATGTTCGGTTTAGAAACGCGAGATGCAATACATCTTTTCATTACTTCCACCTACACGTGAGCCAAAGAAGATATCAGACACATTCATTGAATAATATTTTATGCATAATAGTTAATTAATTTAAATATCAAAAGAACTTACCGCTTCTTGTACAAAACTCGGATCCTCCCAAATATCATCATCTAATATAACAGGCATATGTATCCAAACGGACCCTTAAAGTGTTTGGAGCAATTTATTTTTGTACTCTATAGCGTGACAATATGTTTTCGTTGTAGATGTAAATACAAAATCAAACAGGAATTACTATTAGCATTTCAAATTTTAACTGTGGCGTTTCATCGATAATTTATTTTATTTTATTTTGTTTGGATTAAATACTTCACATATTACTACATAGTAAAATATCACAATTGAAAGCTAAAACACTAATAACAAATTAACAATAGCCAATCAAATTTGCAAAATGTTAAAGAGATGATTGCATAATGTTATGCTGATCATTCATCAAGCTCATCAGTTTCCTACAATTTGATTGTTTAGATTCTTAAGAATCGTCATTTAACATAATGGATTTAAATGCACATAAGTTTTATCACAGTACTCCTCCAAAAACAAATGCACTTATTATTATTATAGTAAGTGAAAATAACCCAATTTGACTTTGTCTTGGTCGTTCGTTTAATAAACTTTAATAGTCACCATATCCATGTGGACTATGACTTATAATACCCATCCCTACCCAGAAAAGAAAAATTAGTAGAACATTTCTCCATTTTCTTCAGTCAAGATATGCAGGAAACCACAAGAATGAAATCCTTCTCCTTCCCAATTTTATCTTCAAAAACATTTCTTTGATGGAAGACAAAAAAGCAAATATAATCGCGATTTCATCAGTCATAATTCTCGTCGTTGTCGTTATCGTTCCACATGTCACACGAAAACTTTCCGAGGCATTTTTCCTCATTGCAGGAGCAGATATAGCTGCGATCCTAGGCTGTTTTACGTGTTTTTGCATCGAAGGCGGCTGTCGCGGGATCAAAATCATGGGATTTTGAAGGAGGTGTATCATAGCCAACAATTTTGACACACACAGCACACACACACACATGGTAATGATGGAATCATTTCCTTTTACTTATCAAGCCACAATAATTCTGTTTTACTAAATAATTGTCCTTTGTAGTAGATGTGAGCTGTTCAAAAAAGTAATCTGAAAAATTCCTTTTGTTGACAGATTGATCTGTAAACCTTTAAAATTCTCAGGCAGCAGGAATAAGAACACAATTTTGAGTATGAAGGCAGCAACTTTGGGTGAAGTACTTGGGTCTATATGCACTGTATTCACATCTCCATGTAAGTGTTATCTTTGCTTAGGAAAACTCAAATCTATGAATAGGCCTAACATCAGATGTGGAAAAGTAATTTCAACCATTCCAAAATATTTGAAGAGAAAATTAAAAAATAATCTTCATCACACATCTAATCATCTTTGAGATATTTGTAGACAGACAAACATAATGAGCAGACGACAAACTGCGCTTAGCATAATTGGAGGAGTAGGCGAGCAGTTTAACCCATTACCATTAAAACCAAGACTCTAAAATCATCAGTAGCATGCAAAAGTTACTAAAACCAACTGCATAAAAGATTAAGCTACATAAAGGTGCAATAATGTATAACTACGACAGGGTATATGGGTTTGAATTCATCCAGACAAAATGGTTTCAAAAGTATGAAATTAGACCATAATAATGTTCAAAAGTTAAGAAGTAACTTCTAGCTTATAATTTACAACTAAAAGTTTGGCTTCGGCCATGGCTGCAAAAAATACAGATTGTGTCTTCTATAAGATATTGCAGATAATTAATCCTATGAAAGAGGTTTGATCAAAGTTCCCTTTGAACAGCCCCAACACTTGCTAAACAGTCATAAATTTTCTCCAGAAACAGGTTTCTAAATGAAGATCCTTTCCGTATAGAGCTAAGCATTCCGAAGAGGAGAAAAAGAAGAAGAAACGAAAGACGCTCGGAGAAGATGAAGCTAATGATGAAGATATTGTTGAGGATTTAGTCCTTAGTTCGGATGAAGATGAAGATGCTTCTTTGAATGATGCTCCATCGAGACCTGGAAGATGATAGAACAACGCTGTGCCTCCAAACAGCAAACCCAAAAGCAGAAACCATCTGGAAAGTTTTCAAAGAAGGAAAAGTTTCATGCCAAAAAATCAAAGAAGAGGAAGGGATCAAACTAATGAGGCATGTGATCTTCATTTCCTTTGTTAGTTTTTCTTGTATCATCATTCATGTTATAGGGTTTCTCTTAAGCAAATATAAGAGGTTATAATCAATTTTGGCTGGTTTCATGTATATCGGAACAGATTTCACATTTCTACTCCATTGTGATGCCAAAGCAGTGGTTAAACTATTGTTAAAGCAAGTCTTTTCTTTTATGATCCCATCATCCACCTTATTCTTAAAAATTGACCATTGTCTGCTCACTCCACCATTCCATGATACACCTCTTTCACCTAACTTTTCCTCCGGTGTGTGTCAATGAACCAGATTTTAAGGAAAGAGCAACAATCTTCTGACAATCGACCAATGTTCCAAAGCATAAGATGTTGCATTTTTGAAGAGAAACAGGAGGAATTATAAATGCACAAAACAGAACATAGTATTACATTTACTCCCTCCTTACCGTTCTAACATTTCCCCTCATCATGGTCCATAGATGCAACAAACAATTTGTAAATAACAAAAAGTGTTGCTCTTTCAAGGAAAACTATGTACTTCTTAAACATTTGAGTCTTCAAAGATAAACCAAACCATAAGATTAATAGAACCAAATGCAAAAATAAAATGGACATTTTGGGAAAATTAAAAATAATTAACTAATACAACCAAATAAAAAAAAAGAATCATGAACTGCTTCTACCAGAGGTCTTCATCCCCAACACGGAGGATCATAAACACACACACACAGAGTCACACAGAGAGAGAGATGAAATAAGGAATCCAAATTAATTGAAAAAAACTCACCTCAAAAATGCAAGACAAAGCCTTCCGTCAATGCCTTCCAAACTTCCACCGTTGAATGCTCAATCAGATGCCCTAGGCCGACCCGAATCGGAGACGGAGAGGGAGAGAGATTGAGGGCGATGAAGAACAGATGCCGGAGACGGAGAGAGAGCTGGAGAGACCCAGTGAAGAGAGAGATGCGTTGGATTGAGGGGGTTTTGTGGGTTTTGAAATCCTTTACAAACTCGAGGAAGGGAAGGAAACAGGCGTCGCACAAGGGAAGGAAACCGGCGTCGCACGCGTGAGAGATTTGAGTTAATCTTGGCCGTCAGATTTTAGTAGATGGGTAAATCCTGACCGGTAGTTGTCTTGTGTCAATTGTAAGTGTGCGAACGAACCGCTTTGTATTGTATTATAGATGTTTCTTAGAAGGAACTTGGTGACGACCCGAGCATCATTGGTAGGAAGTGCAATGGCTTCAACCCATTTTGACACATAGTCCACCGCAAGAAGAATATAAAGATTACCACAAGAAGATACAAAGGGACCCATGAAGTCAATCCCCATACATCAAAGATCTCTACCTCTAGAATACCATGAAAAGGCATCTCATAAAGTTTTGAAATATTTCCGTTCTTTGACAACGGTCACAACGAAGTACAAACTCATGAGTATCCTTGAAGAGCGAAGGCCAAAGAAACCACTTTGAAGTACCTTAATTGCTGTTTTGAAGCCTCCCAAATGCCCTCCATAAGAAGAATGACAATGGGATAAGATTTGTTCTTGCTCCTCCTTAGGCACACATCTTCTCAAGACTCGATCCTTCCCTTGCTTGAATAAGAAAGGTTCATCCCAATAATAATACTTGACATCATGAAGGAATTTCTTCCTTTGGGAATATGACAAGTCCGATGGCAATACATTGCTCACGATATAATTCACAAAGTCGGCATACCATGGCACTTCCTTGAGAGAAATAGAAAAAAGATGTTCATCCGGGAAAGATTCTTTGATAAAACTATCATCCTTTGTAGCCTCATCTTGCTCCAACCTCGATAAGTGATCGGCCACTTGATTTTTGCCCCTTTTCTATCCCTATCTCACATCAAATTCTTGAAGAAGAAAAACCCATCTAATCAACCGTGGGTTTGCATCCTTCTTATTGAAAATGAACTTGATGGCACTATGATCGGTGTAGACAACCGTTTTGGTCCTAAGAAGATAAGAACGAAATTTGTCGAAGGCAAACACTATAGCAAGAAATTATTTTTTGGTTGTAGCATAATTGAATTGAGCTTCATTCAAGGTCTTACTTGCATAATAGATTGCATGAAAGATCTTGTTTCTCTTTTGGCCAAGCACGGCCCCAACAGTATAATCACTAGCATCACACATGAGCTCAAAGGGCTTTTCCCAATCCGGAATGACAATAATTGGAGCACTAACGAGAGCCTTTTTCAATTTCAAAAAGCCAATAAGCAATCTTGATCAAAGGTGAAAGGAGCATCCTTTTCCAAAACACTATATAGAGGCTTAGTAATCTTGGAAAAGTCTTTGATGAAACGCCGATAGAAACCCGCATGGCCTAGAAAGCTTCGCACACCCTTGACATTCGTTGGTGGGAGCAACTTCTCAATTACTTCAACCTTCGCTCGATCAACCTCAATTCTTATTGAAGAGATTTTGTGGCCTAGAACCACTCCTTCGGTTACCATGAAATGACATTTTCCCAATTTAACACAAGATTAGTTTCCTTGCATCTTTGAAGAACCCGGAAAGATTGTGCAAGCATATATCAAAGCTATCGCCAAACACCGAAATCATCCATAAACACCTCAATTTGCTTTTCAACCATATCCGAAAAGATAGACATCATACACCTTTGAAAAGTAGTGGTGCATTGCACAATCAAAAGGCATCCGTCTAAAGGCAAAGGTACCATATGGACATGTGAAAGTAGTCTTCTCTTGATCATCGGTGCTATTTCAATTTGAAGATAGCCGAAAACCCATCAAGAAAATAATAAAATTCATGACCCGCCAACCAATCAATCATTTGATCAATGAATGGAAGAGGAAAATGATCCTTGCGAGTGGCCTTGTTAAGCTTTCGGTAGTCAATGCAAACACGCCAACCCACCACAATTCTTGTCGAAATAAGCTCATTATCATCATTAGCAACCACCGTTATGCCTTCCTTCTTTGGAACACATTGAATCGGGCTCACCCATTTGCTATCCGAGATTGGATAAATAATGTCCGCATCGAGCCATTTGATAATCTCTTTCTTGACAACTTCTTTCATTGGTGGATGAAGTCTCCTTTGTGCTTCCACGGAGGGCTTATATTCCTCCTCAAGATAGATCTCATGAGTGCATAAAGAGGGACTAATGCCCTTGATATCGCCGAGTCCAACCTATAGCTTCCTTGTGCTCCTTAAGAACCCGCAATAATTTTTCTTCCTTCACATCATTATGAGAAGAAGAGATAATAACGAGTAAAGTGTTAGAATCTCCCAAAAATACATACTTGAGATGTTTAGGAAGTGGCTTGAGTTCTAAAGTTGGTGGCTCGACACATGATGGCTTCATAGACTTTGAAGGATCCCTTGTTAACTCTAGTGGTTCCCATTTCGATCTCGGAATCACTTCACCCCATTGACAATCAAATTGAGCTTTTGCTTCCATTACCTCCTCGGTTTTGCCATAATTTTCATTCACAAGAATTTGCTCAACCGGATCCTTTGGATAGCTTGCGGAATACCTCTTCCACACAATCATGGATGACATCAACCCTTGAACATTCCCCTTCATCGGATGGATATTTCATTGCATCATTCATGTTGAAGGTGATGGTTTGATCATGCACTTTCATTGTTAATTCACCCTTTGCAACATCAATATTAGTTTGCCGGTGGCAAGGAATGGTCGCCCAAGAATGATTGGTACTTCCTGTCCTCCTCCATATCTAGCACAATAAAATCCACTGGGAGAATGAACTTATCAACTTTCACCAACACATTTTCCACCACTCCCTTGGTCGAACCATAGAGCGATCCGCTAGTTGGAGAATTACCGATGTAGGCCTAGGCTCACCAAGTCCTAATTTCGAAAAATAGACCGCGACATGAGATTGATGCTAGAACCAAGATCACATAGAGCTTTCCCCATGAAGCTCACCAATAGTGCAAGGAATAGTGAATTTCCCGGATCTTTTAACTTTGGAGGCAACTTGTGGTGAGCATAGAACTACACTCTTCCGTCAAAGCAATAGTTTCATGATCTTTTAACCTTCTCATCTTTGTAACAAGATCATTCAAAAACTTAGCATACTTTGGCATCTCTTGCAATGCATCAAGAAGGAAGATTGATCCGTTGTGACTTGAATACTTCAAGAAACTTTGCAAAACGATGATCATCCGTCTTCTTTTGAAGACTTTGAGGAAGGGCGGTGGTGGAAAAATATTTTGAGCATCGGAGGAATTGGTGTGACTTGATGTTCTTGTGAAGAAGGTGGATTCTCGGCCTTATCTTCATCATCATTTTCTGATTCTTGGCCTCGAAATTTCTTGCTCAACCGGTGCTTTTCCCACTTTTAGTTGTGTTGCTAAGCAACGTTCTTTATCTTTAGGATTCGGCTCCGTATCACTAGGTAGAGTCCCTTGAGGTCGAGAAGAAAGAGCTGAAAGGATGTGGTGGCAATGCTCTTGCCCACTTGCTCGGCATTCTTTGCCATCAATGCTTCCATATGTGCTTGTTGTTGTTTAAGAAAAAACATGATATCCTCGGATGGCTTATTGACTTGGGCTTGAGAATTTTGAAAGCCTGGTGGTGGTGCATTCATCCTGATCTAATTCGGAAAACATTGTGGTTGAGAAGGGCCTGCATTGTTAGTCCACGAAAAATTAGGGTGGTTTCTCCAACCAGGGTTATAAGTATTCGAGTACGGATTATTATTCTTATTGAAATTTGAAACAAATTGCACAGATTCAGAATTTAAATTGCAATTATCCGTAACATGATTACCTTGGCAAAGTTCACACATTTGAATGGGTTGGATGGCCGATGCCTGAAGTGCCTTTGTCAAAACGGCAGAGCTTCTAGACTTTGAATTCTATCCGCTTCTCGATTCGATGCTTTCTTTGGTGTGTGTCTTTCACCTCCCCATTGATAATTATTGCTTGCCATTTCTTCCAAAAGTTCATAAGCCGCATCAACCGGCTTTCCCATTAAAGCTCCTCCCGCTGCCGCATCAATTGTGCAACGGATGGTAGGATCAACCCCATTGTAGAATGTTTGCACGATCATCCATTTAGGAAGCCCATGGTGCGGACCTGCGTGAAGCATATTCTTGTAACGCATCCATGCTTCGTAGAGAGATTCTCCACTCCATTGTGTGAAACTTGTGATGTCATTTCTCATCTTATTTGTTTGCCGGAGGCGGAAAGAATTTTCTAGAAACTTTTGGGCCATGATATCCCATGTAGTGATAGACCCCGCGGGCAACTACATCAACCAATCATTAGCATTCTCTCCCAAGCTAAATGGAAATAATCGGAGACGGATTGCATACGACGATACCCCATTGAATTTGAATGTATCACATATTTGGAGAAAATTCTTGAGATGAGAATTTGGGTTCTCATTCGGTAAACCCACAAATTGCTTCGCCATGACCATTTGGATAATTGCGGGCTTGAGCTCAAAGTTGTTTGCTTCAACCCGGTCTTCTTATACTTTCTTGAAAACCATCTATTGTTGGTGCTGAAATTTCCCTTAATGTTCTTTGGGCGGCCTAATTTTCTTGGTTTGCTGAGGCTTCTTCTTCGAATTTGGAAAGTGCGCTCAATTTCGGGATCCAAATTGAATAGACCGAGACCTTGACTTCGGGTCCTTCGCATAAACCTATAGAAACAAGTTGCAAGACAAACACCAACCAAGAGTAATGACAATACCAATAATTAAAAGTGTTCAAATTAAAGTCAAAATCCGTAGTATTAATATCACAAAAATAAACTAAATTGTCCCGACAACGGCGCCAAAACTTGTTGGGTCGCAAAACGAATATGCAAATACTACGGACAAGAGTACCCGATCGACAACAAGTAGTAAAGTGCGTAAGCACGAGTCGAACCCACAAGGACAATTATGACGTTTATTATCGTGAATACTAAAATTTAGGATTTTTAACTTTATCCAAACGATCGAAATTGAGTTGAAATGTTATAACTAAATTAAAGTTAGTAAAAAAGCGGCGATGAATCAAATCACACACACTGGTGAAACGATGATTATCAAAGTTAAAACACTAGGATTATAATTTCACTCCAAATTATCCACATAACCAATTAGTCCACTCTCCATAACTTTTCTACAATTTACTATAGTATCCGAGAACACAAAAATAGTCACTACGAGCTCTCACTCCGATAGCAACCCTAATCTCCCCACCTAACTACGGGCTCTCGCAACGTATAGCTAGTGTGTGAAAATAGCATAAAAATCAAGTTCTCAAAAAGATATTGAGTTTTGTGCTATATCTCTATGCTACAAAACATCAACTATTAAATTGCTTGATCCAAATTGTAATGGTAGCTCTCACTCACACAAAACAATTTTAAAATCATTTAATTAGTGATCAAGTAATTAAAAGCATTAAGAACAACAAAATAATAACCATAGCATAAAATGTAGTTAAGCTAGGAGAGTGAAAAAAATACTAGATCATGCTTCAATCACAATCCTAGTTATAGAAAATTAGCTCATAATTCAAGAAAAATTACACACAAATATTCCAAGAAAATATTGCATAATGATATTAAAGATAAAGAGTATAAAATACAATACTTCAATGGAGATTTTTGTGAGAATCCTTTAGCATTCCTTTGACAAAATCTAGTTGAAAGATGATGAAATCTCCCAAAATGAGTGCTACTTTTTTCTTCCTTGTTCTATTATTGATGTTGTTCTATTTTTCCTCCTTTAATCTGATCTCTCCTTAGCCAAAATGATCTCCAAGATTTTAGAGTATTCCAC
Source organism: Platycodon grandiflorus (assembly GCA_016624345.1). Classification (NCBI taxonomy): domain Eukaryota; kingdom Viridiplantae; phylum Streptophyta; class Magnoliopsida; order Asterales; family Campanulaceae; genus Platycodon; species Platycodon grandiflorus. Next base: position 63,645,529 of record CM028363.1, on the reverse strand, counting down.
AAACTAAGGGAGGAAAAAAGGACATTTGGCTAAGCTTTTACATTTAAAAACCAAGGGGACTCGGTGAAAAAGAGGAGTAAATGGGTCTTGGGTTTGGGCGAGGAAAAGGGCCCCCAATCAAGGAAGACCGCGGACCATCGACGGGCAAGCGGGCCAGGCGAGAGGAAATAGAGCGGAAAAGTGGAGCGGGCTGGAGGGAAGAAACGGGCTAGATCCGGGCTCGAGCAAAACTCGCGGTCGGCCTTGAGGAGGGACGGGACACGTGGCGGTGGAGGGCGACAGCGCATTGGAGGAGTTCTTTCGGCGCTTGCGGCGCTGCCCCTGGACTTCGATTATTGCTCCGGTGCCTCGAGTTCGATAAAAGTGAGGCGAGTCCCTATCCTCCTAGGCCTTGCAATTTAGTCCCAAGTCGGCTCCGTTAGACTCCGTTAGCCTCTTTTCTCTTTGAAACACTTAACGGGCTCGACGGAAGTTGTTGAATGTCTTTTATCAATGCAATTCTTCAATTTGCTGCCTTGAATCTCCCATAATGCTATGAATTGAACCTTTAAAGTTTGAATTCATGCCCATAGAACTGAAACACAATAAAATCACAATAAATGCAATTCCTAGGTCAATATCAATATGCAATTCATACAAAATAGGGGCAAAATATGGGGAAAAGATATATACAATTACGAGCTTATCGGGAATCCGAGGAAACTATGAAGAGGAAATATCCACATTTCTTTGGCGGCTAGGTATGTGATGTGAATTCGGGGACGAATTTAATGGGTGGGGAGGATGTGACATCCCGACTATTTGGTTCACTTCCTTGTGCATTATTTAATTAGATCATGCGTATTTTTAAATGGTGAATTTACATATAAGTCTTTCATTATTGAATTACACATAGTAGAATATTATCTTACTAAATTATGTTGTTAATTTTATTATGGAAATATAACATAGATAATTTTATCATTGGTCTAGTAAATAATTATCAATTATTCTATCATTTGGACATAGTTGGTATTAGGTTAAATGACTTTGGGGTTTTGGCAATGGATAATGCCACTAATAAAACATTGAGAGAGAGACCCATGCCCCTAGAAATCCTTGTCACCTATTTTTGCTTGGTTGCTACAGCAAAATTGAAAGAGAGGAGAGAAACGTGTAAAAGAAGAAAACTGAAACAGGGGAAAGAAAGAAAGAACAGAGCAAGAGAAAGAAAGGAAAAGAAAAAAAAATAAAAGAAAAGGGAATTGGTACGGTTCTTAGCATATTTTCTTTAGATCGAAGGTGTTTAAAAGATATATATATATATATATATATATCTGTGTGTGTATGTGTCTGTGTGCGTGTTGTTGCTGCTGTTCTGTGTGTGTGTATGTGTGTGTGTCTGCATTGCTGATGTGTGTGTGTATGTTGGTGCGTGATGTGTATGTGCATCACTGTGTATGACTAAAGCTGCCTTTGAGTTGGTTTTGAAGCTTGGTGTGCATGAATATACATTGATATACATATGCATTTGTATGAAAATAGGTAGTTATTGGTTAATTATAATTGATTAGGAGTTTTGGTCTATTGCTGTGAGGGAATTAGCTAGAGAGATGACAGAATGGTTGAATCACAGGTGGACCCTTAATAAAATTCGGAACTATAGGTAAGCCCCTCACAATTTATTAATTCTTGGAAATGACCTTTGTCAATTTTAAGAAAAAGTTACTAATTTTAAATGGTTATAACTTAGTCATTTTAAATTGGAATCGAATGATTCAAAAACTTAAAATTTCCGATTACATTCCAATAAAATTAGTTTCAGAACCAAATTCAGTATCTATTTTGAATTAATATAATTTATTGCAGAATGTGTTGGAAGTGATTATATTTAACATTTCTTATTAAAAATATAGAACTTAAAGTTGATTCTTAAACCGTTTCATTGAGTCTTATGCTTAGATTCAAGTGTGTTAGCAGGTCGAGTACTTGGAGTATTTTTTCCATGAGGTAAGGGTTCTTGTTAACCTAGTTACCATTCGTTTCTTGTTAGCCTGAATCCTTCGATCGAAAATTGTTCTCATTAGTTTTGAATTGAACTCATTATTGTAGCTTCATTCGTTTCTTGTTACTCTGAATCCTTTGATTGGAAATTGTTCTCATTAGTTCTGAATTGAACTCACTATTGTATATTATTCGTTCTACCTGGATTTGATCGTTCTTATTTGTTTTGTTACTCTGTCATATACACTTTGAGTTTGTTACTATGATACGAATTGATAGAGTTACAAGTTGACTGCTCCATCACCGGTTGTTGGTATTGTTATTGTGGCTCTTGATCAAAGTGGCATCTGTAGTGGAACTTTGATGTTTGAGTCGATTGTTTGCAGGTTGGGCATTTGGACGACTCAAGTGTTTTGGAATTTGGCTTAATATCATTGTTAATCGTTATTGTTAATCATTCTTTCAATGGAGAAATATGATTGTTTAGTTTTGTTTCACAACTACTGTTATTGGATTTATAAAGCTACAATTTGTATTTCGATACACCTTCGATACACTGTCACATCCTTAAATGTTGACGGGTTCCTTTACTAGGCAATTTGTGCTCTCTTTCTCTTCCCTTTTCCTTCCAGGTGATGGTTAGAGGGAGCATAAAGTCTGACTCGAGTCTTTCAGCTAGGAGTTGTAAAGTGGTTTTAGGAGTCAGCTTACTTTTGGATCTTGTATTTTCCTTATATGTATAATGGAGTGTGTAAAACTTCTAAAAGTTTGTAAATGTTTGGGATATCAACAGGTTTGATGTGAATGTATCTAGAGGATAGTTGCTCTAATGTATTCGTACTCGGTTGTGTAATATATAGTATTTTGGTTTATTTGCAAAATAAATGTTCTAAATTTTCCTTTCGCTTTACTTTATTTTTGTGTTTGTTCTTCACCCTCATGAAACGTGTAATCATGATCTTGGGGGCGTGACACAGGTATAGGCACTTAGGGTTGGTAGCACTACCGGGGACAGCACCTAGAGCTGGCTCCACTCCTTAGGGACGAGTAGCTAGGTTGGTGCTGTGCGGGGAGGTGGCACCGAGAACTAGGCAACACTTGGGGCTGTATTTTGTTAAATTTGTTTATTTTTAAATAGTTTAAATTACAATACTTAGAAATTGAATATAACTTAACAGAAAATTAAATTGCAAATTAAAAAACTTAAACAATTAATACACAATTAATAATATTTTAAAAATTAACACAAATTAAACAATAAAAAACTTAACACAAATTAAACAATTAAAAAAGTAAAATCTGATTGGGTTGGAAAAAATGGTTAAATTTGTTTTATTTTTACAAAATCACATGGGGGGTAGATGTAACATTTGTATAACTAAAACCCGAGAGGAGCAAAGTGTCAACTTGGAATTCAAAATTGAGAAGTTCCCTTTATACCGTGGGTTTTACTTGGCTGTTTGTAAGCTTTAGTCAAATATCAGCTAAGATTGATTACCAAGTAGAACCTGAAGGATCAATATTCCTTTATATAATATAGGACAAACTACCCAAATCGTCCCTCCAGAAGTTTACTTTTTTAGATTTAGTCCTTTTGCAAAAAATCTGATCCGGATCCTCCTTGTACTAAAACTCTTTACGCAATTGGTCCTTCAATTTCGTCAAATTTTCGTTAAGTCTCCTTACGTGCATCGCATGTGAGGGTAAAGATGTCATTTTGCGTTGAAAGTAAGGGACAAATAATGTAATTTGTCTACTTTAAAACAAGGAAAGTACACGTCTGTTCTACTCCCCTCCGACCAATAATGCATTGTGTCTTCCTCTCCTCCGGCGACACCTTTCTCGGCTAATTTTCAAGTCGCGAAAAACCACCTCCGTCCATCCATGAGAGAATCTTCCTTCACATCTTTCGTCTTATCAAACACCCAAAAGTTTGTTAACTTTTTTATTTCAAATTTACAACACTCGTTAAATTTCTCTCTCTAGAATCACTCACTCTTTCTCTCTCTCTCTTTGTGTTTTCCGAATGCAATTCTTTCTTTGTGAAAAAATTAGGAATTCTCGGTCCGTTGTTGATGCGGTTGCGGCAAGCACGGAAGTCAAGTCTTTTTTCTCATTCAAATCCCCCTTTTTGATCAAAAAGGGATTGAATCACTTCAAAGGGGGAATAGTGATAAAATTGTGAATGCAGCTACCATAAAATTAATCCCATGATAAGATTGCTTAGTAACATGACTTGTTTCACCACTAAGAGTACCCAAGAAACAAACCACAAACAAGAGAAATTTTTCTTCTGGTTAAATGCAAGTCCCATCTTGTTCTTTGTTTGAAACCTGATGAGACTACCAGGATGTTGAGCCGTACAAGTACTCCTTAGTTGTTGGTGGTAAAGAGCACGATCGAGTTACCAAAGCGATGATGCCAAAAAATCGAGGTACGGGGTGTCGAGCCGTTGCAGATGTAGGATATCCATATAAATATCGTAAAAAGACACCGTGAGTGAGAGAGGAGGGAGGGTCCCCGCTAGAGCCCTCCCGTGATAATCGGTCTCAAGGCAATGTGGAAAACACCTATGCTTGTTATGCCCAAAATGAGACTTACTTGGACTGAATAAGGAGGTGACTATATATACTCATGGTGGGCCACTTATTCATTTCGAGTTCATTTTTGGAGTGAGGCCCATATAATTTAGCGGGTCTAGAATATGCACATCAGATTTTGATGTGCATATTTTGGACCCTTAAGTTGTATGGGCCTCACTCAAAAAAGGCCCAAATAAATAGAGCTAGGCCCTTACAATATATAGCCACCTCCTCTCGATCTAAGGTATGTCTCACTTGGCCAGCGAATATATCCTATTTTCATATATCCTTAAGGTGATGACCTGCTAAGCGGTCATTACCTACGGAATTTTCCGTAGGTAATTTCATATTTCCGTCGGTAATTTTTTTACCAACGGTATTTTCCGTCGGCATTCCGTCGGTGACCGGACGGTAATTACCGACGGACCAATTTCCGTAGGTAATCACAACGGAGGCTCCGTCGATAATTACCGACGGAATATTCCGTCGGTAATTACCTACGGAATTTACCACGGAATTCCGTAGGTAATTACCGACGGAATTTACCTCTGAATGTCCGTAGGTAATTACCTACGAATTTACCACGGAATTTCCGTAGGTAATTACCGACGGAATTTACCTACGGAATGTCCGTAGGTAATTACCTACGGAATTTACGGAATTTCCGTGGTAATACCCGGGACCTACGGAATGGCCGTAGGTAATTACGGAATTTCCGTAGTAATTACCGACGGAAATACCGACGGAAGTACCGTAGGTAATTCCCTACGGAATTACCGACGGAATTACCGTAGGTGAATTACGTAGAGATTACCTACTTTACCGACGGATTTTCCGTCGGTAATTCATTAAAAATTTAAAAAAAATTTAAAAATAAATTATAAAAAAATTTACTGGAAATTTTTTTGGTACCTAATTGATCAGTTTATATACAATTTAAAACAACAATTCAAAAGTTTCATAACTAACAATTCAAAACAAGAATTCAAAAGTTTCATAACCAACTAACAATTCAAAAACAACAATTCAAAAGTTTCACAAATTTAAACACAAGTAACAATTCAAATACAAATTAAAAGTTACAATAAACTAAAAGTTTTAGTTTAAAAGTCTCGAAATAAATTGCGGGCAAGTGATTCAGGGGAGGGGGTTTGACTTTGGCGGGTTTGTTGTTGCAAGAGTTGTTGGACTTGTGCCTGCAACTCCGCCATTGTTTGTTGACGCTGATTCTCTCTTTCTTCCATCTCTGCTATACGCCTATTCTCCCTTTCCTGCATCTCCAACAAGGCCTGCTGCGTCTGAGTCAATTCTCTTTGTAAATTAGCCACAGTTGGGGTAGTATCCGAGGAGTGAGATCGAGCCGTGGATGGAGAATCAACATCAACCGAAGCTGTAGATGGCATGATCACAGCTGCACCATGGTCTCCCAACCCATATATCCTCTCCCCCCTTTTCTTCCGCCCCTTTGAGGCCACATCACACCACACAGGAGGGCTCCACACAATATTTGAGGACGAACTCTCTGTCCGAACCTTGTCCTTATATTCATTCTGTAATAATAAAAAAGGAACAATATTAAAACTCTATGCATATTTAATTTAAAAGTTACAACAACATTAAGCATTGCAATACTTACATATACCGCCTCGGCCTTTTCATCAACCCAGAATGGGTTCATTGGGACCGATCACCCTCGTGTGGGTGCTCACAAATACATCCGTACTCAATGTGGGGACCATATGTTTCCATCTACACAATTATTATTATTATTAGTTGAATATATCTAATTAAATATGTAAGAAGCATAATTATAAAATTATAACCTGGAAGATTTCATATAAACACAAGTATATAAAAAATAATACTATAACATTTGATCATATTTCCAATTGAAATCTTTTGCATGATCACTTGCAAGTTAAAACATTGTCAAACAAACAAGATGACAAACATGGATTAAAAACTAATACCAAGGAATACATCGACTATATAACCACACCCCTCACCGAATTAAAACATGGAGTCAAATAACAATTATAAAAACAACTTAAACAAAACTAAACCATGGATTTCATAGCATCAACATGGTTACCCAACTAATTTAAACACAAGTATACTAATTAAAAGAACAGTAAATTTACACTTTAACCCCTTTATTTGAATGTTCACACTAATACCCCCACCCACCCAACCTTACATCGACTATACAAAACCACACCCCTCACCGAACTAAAACATGGAGTCAAATAACAATTATAAAAACAACTTAAACAAAACTAAACCATGGATTTCATAGCATCAACATGGTTACCCAACTAATTTAAACACAAGTATACTAATTAAAAGAACAGTAAATTTACACTTTAACCCCTTTATTTAAATGTTCACTCTAATACCCCCACCCACCCAACCTTACATCGACTATATAAAACCACACCCCTCACCGAACTAAAACATGTGGAGTCAAATAACAATTATAAAAACAACTTAAACAAAACTAAACCATGGATTTCATAGCATCAACATGGTTACCCAACTAATTTAAACACAAGTATACAAATTAAAAGAACAGAAATTTACACTTTAACCCCTTTATTTAAATGTTCACTCTAATACCCCACCCACCCAACCTTACATCGACTATATAAAATCACCCTCACCGAACTAAAACATGGAGTCAAATAACAATTATAAAAACAACTTAAACAAAACTAAACCATGGATTTCATAGCATCAACATGGTTACCCAACTAATTTAAACACAAGTATACTAATTAAAAGAACAGTAAATTTACACTTTAACCCCTTTATTTAAATGTTCACTCTAATACCCCCACCCACCCAACCTTACATCGACTATATAAAACCACACCTTCACCGAACTAAAACATGGAGTCAAATAACAATTATAAAAACAACTTAAACAAAACTAAACCATGGATTTCATAGCATCAACATGGTTACCCAACTAATTTAAACACAAGTATACTAATTAAAAGAACAGTAAATTTACACTTTAACCCCTTTATTTAAATGTTCACTCTAATACCCCCACCCACCCAACCTTACATCGACTATATAAAACCACACCCCTCACCAAACTAAAACATGGAGTCAAATAACAATTATAAAAACAACTTAAACAAAACTAAACCATGGATTTCATAGCATCAACATGGTTACCCAACTAATTTAAACACAAGTATACTAATTAAAAGAACAGTAAATTTACACTTTAATACCACTAACCCAACTAATTTAAACACAAATATAAAAACACATACCATACGCGCACGGTGCTCACAATGTTAATCGACCCCGTTGTGTGCTTTGTACCGACCCGATCCGCTAGCCTTGTTCTTTCTTGCCCTCTCGAAGCGCTTTAGCCTCGTGGCATTCCAGACACCATGTACATTGCCCAAACATCATCGGCGAAGAAGGTTGGCTTTAAGCCTCCATGTTTGATGAAATACTTGTCCTTGACTTCATAAATGAAATCCTTGTATCGATTGGACATCAAAACCTTGAACGCCTCCTTTGCTTGGGCTTCAGAATTGTTAGGCCACGAATATTTGGCCTGCAAAATATAACCAAACTTATATTAATATGATGAAATCTAAACAACAATTAGTTAAATATTTCATAATCTAATTATGAAATTAAATATTATAGAAAATTTAACGTTTAACCTTGAATTCTGTCCACCATTCCTCTTTTTTCGTTTGACACCATTTTAAACTTGGGCCAAAATCATCGTGGCTCGTTTGACGAAGGATCTCGCCAAACCAACGAGTGGACTAGGGGTGGCTCCAAATCGCCAAGAGGAATAAGTTTAACTAAATAAAGATAAATATGAAAATCATTAATTAATAAAACGAATAATACATAAAGAAGATAAGTATTTTTGTGAAGGGACTTACTGTTTAAAAGAGATATGTTGACAATAATCCTACCCTCGAGTCTAGCACGGACGGCTCCTCGACGGGTCGCTCTGGCGACGATGACGATGGTATGGTATGTGCCGGTGGGTGCGGAGAACCTACATCTTCGAGAGGTGTCGAAGGTGCAGTGTGTCCCGTAATGGATGTAACTATCGCCGTACCTTCCTCCCAACTCTACTACGACCATCACCTCTACCAGACATGTCTAGATACAATAATGTAACCAACAAACAATATAAGAATATATAAGAATGTAACAACCAACAAAAACTATAAACTAAAACATTACAATCAAACAAATATATAAGAATGTAACAAATGACAATCAAATGAATAATACAATATTTAAAAATATTCATGAATTGTTTGTAGGTAATACATAACCCAAAATAAAATACATCTGTCCCTATTACAAATTCATGAAATCATAAATAACTATTCATCATCCGTCTCATTTTCCTTTTCTTTTTCCTGTTCATCATCAGACTCTGAGTCACTACTACAAAACTCAAGTTCATCTTCATTATCGTCCTCCGATGATTCAAAATCCTCTTCCTCATCCTCTTCCACTTCCTCTTCCTCTTCCTCAACAGCTTCAATTATTGCGAGTTGGCCTGAGCGAGGGGGAGGAGGTGGCAAATCAACTGGTAAAATTTCATCAACTTCTTCTACATTTCTAGCCATATGAGTAGGATCGTCGAAGAGATGATTAGCTGAAGAAACATTTGGAGGCACGGGCATTTCATCCTCCTGATAGCATCCCTCCAATGATGATTCTGTAGGTGGGTCGACTGACCGGTATGCTATGTCAATCGTGCTTCTAGCTTTAGTCTTCCAAATGACCCACCATCCGCTAAACTCGGGTCGACGATACGGATAGGGTGTCATATATACTGTTGAGCTTGAGAAGCTAAGATGAACACGTCATCCCACGCATGTCTAGACGACTCCTTTACATCAACGAGGTCAAAAATCTCATGCTTTGTAATACCTCGAACAATCTCGCCGATCACAATTGAAAAGGACAACACTATTATTCCCTATATACCTCAACTCGATCACTTCTTTCAAGACACCATAATACTCAAAGTTTCCTTTAAGATTGACACCACTATTCCATGTTAATCTTGTCTCCCCATATGTTTTAGTATGGAAGACATAGCCATTAACGAAATAACCGTTGTATAAATTAACTTGCATGTATGGATTTGAAGCTAATTCTTTTAGCCGAGCAGCTTTGGCATCCTCAGGATGTTCCGAGATCTATAAAACATGAATAAATTTATAAGAATTTGAAGATTGAAATTTTAATATAAGTGTACTATATAAATAGTGAAAGTGAGATGATTTTATACATATTTTTTGAGCCATGAAGGAAATTCTTTGTCTGTCCTAATTTGGAGTAATTCATTAGATATATCATCTCCACTTCATCTTGAAAGCTCTACATTAGGAGTGGACAATGGATGAATGTTAATACAAATAATATCTACTTATAATTAAACATGATGTAAGTGGATTTTTAATCAACTTACTTGAGATAATCCTCAACCTCGGGACAATTGAGGATAACATAGAGTTTTGCAGCATCAAACTCCTTACGGGTTAACATTCGCTTACCAACCTGTTTGCCGAGGAATCGACCTGGGGGAGAAAAAACTGAGATCCCTTCAGTAGAGTCGGGTTCTCCACCGTCATAATTGCGGCCTACCCTAGTCAATCTCGTCTCAACATCAGGATGGAAATATGTTCTTGCAAAGGCAACGATTTCATCTATAATGACAGCCTCTGAGATTGAGGCCTCAACCTTGGCCCTGTTGCTCATCTTCCTTTTTAATGCCCCTAGATACCTATTTGTAGATAAGAGCATAAATGTTAAACAAGTTTTGATTGATCTTTAAGTATTTAGTGCAAATAATATGAAAGTAAAATCAATTACCTCTCAAATGGATACATCCATCTGTATTGAACGGGACCGCCAACCCTAGCTTCGTATGCCAAGTGTACCGGTAAATGCTCCATAGAATCAAAAAACGAAGGAGGAAATATCTTCTCAAGCTTGCAAAGTGTCACTACAATGCTTTCCTCCAACTTTTTCATGTCATCAACACGCAGAGTCGAAGATGATAATGCTCTAAAAGACTCGCTTAACTCTGTTAAGGCAACCCAGATATGGTCAGGCAACAGGTCTCTGAGTGCAATAGGGAGTAGTCTATCGAGTAACACATGACAATCATGACTCTTCAATCCCTGAACTTTCCCCTCTTCTAGATTCACACAATTACCGATGTTAGACGCGTAACCATCTGGAAGCCTCAAATCGTGGAGCCACTTCAAAACTTTCTGTTTGTTATCCTTGGTAAGAACATATGTGGCAGTTGGTTTCACTGTCTTACCATTGACCTCTTTCAACTCCAAGGCGGCCGCTTACAAATGTTCTTAAGGTCCAGACGAGCTTTGGCCGTGTCTTTGGTGGTTGTCTTAAAATCCATGACCGTGTTAAAAATATTGTCAAACACATTTTCTCGATGTGCATGACGTCAAGGTTATGGCGTATCAAATTTGTCTTCCAGTACGACAACTCCCAAAAAATACTCTTCTTAGTCCAGTTATGAAAAGTCACGTACCCTTGAACTCTATCTTTCTTAAACTTCTTTCCCCACCTAATATCGGGCAGTTTAGATACCTCTCGAAAAACATCTTCACCGGTCAAACGAATAGGCGGTTCATCTTGCTCAACCCTATTCTTAGTGAACTGTGTCTTCTGAGTCCTAAAAGGATGGTCCATTGGCGAAATTGTGCGTGGCAATCGAACCAACACGGTTTTCTAGAGTATTGAGAGTGAAGGACTTCGTGTCGCCCATACAATATGGACAGGCCAATTTTCCGTGCGTGCTCCAACCCGATAACATCCCATAAGCAGGGAAGTCATTAACTGTCCACATCAGCGCAGCTCTCATGTTGAAATTCTCTTTTTTGAAAGCATCCCAGGTTTCAACTCCGTCATCCCAAAGCCTTTTCAACTCGTCCATCAGAGGTCGGAGATAAACATCAATGTTCCTACCAGGGCTGTTCGGTCCAGGGATAAATAGTGACAGGAACATGTAGGGATCACTCATACACAACCATGGAGGAAGATTGTAGACAGTAGCTATAACCGGCCAACAAGAGTAAGACTTTGCCCCTGGCCCAAAAGGAGTAAAACCATCGGCGCATATGCACAACCTTATATTTCTAACTTCGGCAGCAAAGTCAGGATAGGTCGCATCAAAGTGTTTCCAAGCTTCTCCGTCAGACGGATGAGTCAACACGCCCTCTTCACGCAAGCTTTCCTTATGCCATCGCATAGCTTCTGAATTAGCTTTAGATGCGTAGAGGCGTTGTAGTCTCGGAATCAAAGGCATGTAACGTAGCTGCTTATAAGGTATGTTCTTGCGTTTCGAGCTACCCCTCCGTTTTGGCCTATATCTGCTATGACCACACACAGAACACTCTGTCTTGCTTGAATCCTCCTTGTAAAATAACATGCAGTCATTCTTACACGCATCTATCTTCTCGTACCCTAACCCAATGTGCCCCACCAACTTTTTTGTCTCATAAAAGTTCTTTACCAGTTTATTTCCCTCAGGCAACCATCCCTTAACTGCTTTAATTATACGATTATAAGCAGATTGGCTAATATTGCAATCGGACTTGATGTTTAGGAGCTCTGCCACAGCCTCTAACACTGTCTTCTCACAACCAGGATAAAGCTTCTCCTTTGCCGAGTCCATAGCATCAATGAACTTCTTGGCTGCAGGATTTGGTTCTTGTCGAGCATTTTCTGACCAGTCAAATTCAGGACCAGCTGCATCCCTAACCATATCTTCCATACACCGGAATGGTTCTTCGTCAATAATCATATTTTCGGTATAACTTCAGATCTGGTTCAATTACGGAGCACGATTCATTTGGGATCCACTAGAGCCGACATTTGGTCGTACTTGAATTTTCTCACCGTGAGCTATCCACCGATTATACCCGTGAGTGAACCCGTGTGTTAGGAGGTGTCTCGAGTAACTATTACGTGATGAAAATTTCGATTATGACACTTAACGCATGGACACCTAATTTTTCACCATTCATATATCGAGGGTTCGCCAAAGCAAAGTCAATAAAACTCTTCAAACCTCTTCGAACTCATCGTAATACCCTCTCGGTTCGGCAATCTCCGATTATACATCCAACTACGATCGTGAGCGACATCACTCCTACATTTGAATAAATATATATTATACAAGACCCCAATTATGACTCTTCTCAATTTAATCCATCAAAAATGGTTTACTCCTACAAATACGTCATTTCCATCATTGGCAAGTCATTTGATTTCAGGTCAGGCTGCTATCCCATTCAAAAACCCACGATTGTATGTCTTGTAATTCCATTATTGTCTATATGCTTTGTATACGATACCCGAGAAAATTTTGGCAGCACCTCCCCATGGCTCTCCAAGTGCACGACGTAGACAGGGTCATTCCAACACTGTCGACTATACACCAACAGTATTAGATCAACCCACATCTAGTATACACCCAGAGAACAATGGATAATGCCACCAAAATATCTCAGATATCAAATACATTAGCATTTATATAAGACAATAATGTTTTACAAGTACACACGTCGTGAGTTTCCAAACTGTCCAAACGGACAATTCAAGAATCAATAGTAAATGTTCACCGCAACACGAACTTTATGTTTGTGTTGACCACAACATCTGCTAAAGATTCTCGAACGGGTTTCTAAGCTATTTTAAGTTGCATGACTGAATCATTTAACCAATCGTGGGTAAAGTGACACAGTCAATCAAGGAGGAGAATCAACTAATTAATTTAGGTTTGGCCTGAGTAGCCTATCGTCAGGGAAAGAGACGATGAAATGGCCAAAAGAATTGGGCTTTACCTTATTACTGTCTTTTTAAGTTACACCTCATTGGGCTAATGTAAAATTTCAAGGATAAAAACTAGAAAGATGAGCTAACTCGGTTACGCTAACAAATCATCAAAAGATAATATTTTGTCTCTCCAAACAATAGTCCTAAACAAAAACAAATAAACGAAAAAAATAAAGCGTGAAACTTACAAGGGCATATCCTAAACAAATCCCACCCATTGGATTCATCTAAACTTCTTCCCTTTTTTTTTGGTTAGTATATAAAGGTAACTAAAAATGACATGCTAGCACACAAACATGCTAGCACACAAACATGCTTTCCTCTTTCTTTATTAAATATTGCCTGGGTCTGTTGGACAACTGTTCTTGCTTGGTAATAAGCCGTGGATTAGCGTTCTTAAATGTGAATGATTTTATTGTCAAATTATTGAGATGTTTTGGGCATGGAAAACATTGAGATTCTTGGGAGTTGTGGGATGATAACAACTCTTTATTTCTTTGTCTTTTCATTTTACTTTTTCCATGTTGGCTATTTGTTTTGGTTATTTTCTATTAAAAAGAAAAGAGGCTTGTTTTTTTCCTTTGACTACCGATTGGTTTCTTTTCGTTACAACTCTTCTTGCTTGTTCTTACTTTTTACTTTATTTGATTAATTAGTTTTAGATTAGATTTTGCTAACTATACTTCATGTGGGCACTTATTAATTATCTAATAATAAAAAGTTTTAATACTTAGATGCTCCATTTGGCCTTTGTGATGATGTGTTGAGCTTATCACATTTATGTATATCCTAGCTAGCTAGTGACATAGCTTGACTTTTTGTCATAAATTGAGTGGTCAACTCTAATTTAGATTACTTGTCACCTTGTTAGCAAGTCTATCAAGTAATAGTTTGGATCCTTCCAAGAATGTCACCATTTGTGTCACCAAGTGGTTTAGAATTTAATATTTATGTTACCTTTTTATTTATTTTTTCCAAATGTAAGCATATGTATGTATATAATTTACTTAACTTTCTCATTAGTGTTATGCATTTGATTAGTTGCATAATCTGTACGTCGCAACATAAACTAATAGGAAATATAATGGCCAATCGTTTAGTGCGTTAACGTATAAGTTTCGATAAGCATAACATTTTGAACTAGTTACTCTCTTCTTATTCCCTCTATTGCCCTTTATATGAAGTCAAAGGACAAGCTTTTGATTAAACGTTTCCTCTAATTATTCTTTGTTGTCCGTTAGTAAGTAATTGGGACAAAGGTTGAGTTGGTTGATTATTTATTTCTTCTAAACTTTGTCTTAAACTTTCTTCTTGAATAGGATGAATCATTGAAAAGTCAACAACAAAAGGATGGAATCTCAACAAAACAAACAAGCCCACAGATTTCTCAATAGAAAAGGAAAGGGTGAAACCGAGTTAGCGCACCCTCTACTCAAGTCCATTATCAACCAACTCAAGATTGTACAAATACACACACCATACATAAGTGTAACATGCTAGCACGCACAAATACACACACCATACATAAGTGTAACATTATAAATGAGGAAAGCATAACCACCACACTCATGATGGCATAATCAACTTAATCAATCTATGGTTGTCTCAATATCAAAATAACATTTATTAAGAAAATTCTTTCATGCCACAATGTGATAGATTAGAGGATCGATTAGCTAGTTAATTAAAGGATGATCGATTATGAATTTGAGACTTTACAAAACATAAGTACTCTTTGAGTTACATTCCAATAAGAGAAACACAACTTCCACAAATAAAAAAGGAGCACTTGATATACACTTTGGATTTTCGCACCCAAAAAATATACACCTTGGATTTTAATCAAGTAACTGAATTCACGATAATTAATAATTGTACGCTCACTGTACTTTTTAAATTTTAGGCGGTGGCCTTATTTGTTACAATTTCTCTCTCATTACCTCCTCCGCCTGACTTCTCGGGTCATTGGGGTGACCTAAGGTGGCGTGGGGTTGTTTTGACTTCCCTCTACCCACTTTCTATTGACGATGAGGGTCTTGCTTGGTGGAGTATGCTGGTGCGCGCTATCTACAACGATCGTGTTCTTTCTCGAGGCGATATCCAACAAAGCAACTTCTCAATTTAAAGTGGGCTTTTAAACTGTGGTAATACAGATGATATTTGCACTATCTTTTTATGATTTTTTTTAATTTTATCTTTTGATTTAATTTAATTACTTTAAAAGATTGAATTCACACCAGACTTTACTAACAAACCATTTCTTCAAACTTTTAATCGACTTCGAAGATAAAAGTGAAAGTAAAAAAATAATAGAATCAACTAATTTGCTTTAATACACTTCCCATGTTTAATTTAATACCCCAAGGAAATCTTATACGAGGTTGATCATTTTGAAAGCAAAGATAAGGTACAATACATTGAGTTTCTAAATTAGTAATGGATGGTGATTTTTGTTTTACTTGAAGTGGTTGTTTTTTGTTAGTAGTAAGTAATTTCATTAAAAGAAAAATTTTTGGACTGTTGGTAATTTATCTCGTTAATGTATTGGCTACATATATACATGCAATGAGTTGACTCATACAAATGTCACAAAAGGAAAAAGACAACTATACTAAATGTTTTTTAAATCAACACTCCAAGAAATTTCATCCTTGGGTGACTTCTCCTTTTACTTCTTGGATTAAAAGAACGCAATGTGAGTAATATTTTCAAAGTAATTAGCACTAAGCACATTAAGCCCGCCAAGAAACAAAGAGATGGCGCACAACCAGCAGATCTCTTCTTTACACACCACACTCTTGTTTAAAAAAGGGGATCAAATAATGAAATGATTAGTTCCTAAAAAATCCCAATATCCCCTTTACTCAAAAGACCAAACCGACAAATGAAATGAAAATTTCAAACGACAAAGAAAAACAAAATCCCACAAAGCAAATTATCAAGAAAATCATGGTTGAAGAAACAAAGATTCATAGCACAGAAAAAACCTAATATATATCAATAGAACGTGATAACTCAAGAAAACGAGAACGAAATGCAATAAATTATAGTAGTAGCACGAACACCCAGAAGATTAAAACACTTAATTTTGGAGAAATGAGTAAAGATGGGGAGAAAACTAACTTAAAATTTTTTTATTTACTGCCGAGGACCAAGAATTAAAGATGGGGAGAGGGCTTACCAGTAGAAAAAGGGGGGAGAATGCTAGCGAAAGAAAGGGGCTGAGATGGAGAGAAGGGGGCGTCCTCCGTGGGCGGGGCGATGGGCAGCAGCAGCAGCAGCAAACCGGCAGCCGTTTGACGAGGGAGGGAGTGCGGAGGTTGGAGAGTACTGCGCCGTCGCCGTTTGTAATTATCGGCAGTCGGAGACGAGGGAGGGAGTGCTGAAGGGATAGAGAGTGCGGGAGGGAGAGAGTACGTACTGCGCCGTTTGTGTTTTTTGTGTAAAGGGGAAGGGAAAAGGGTTTAAGGGTTATTCTGACCTAGTCAATATGTAATTACCGACGGATTGTATTTCCGTTGGTAATTACCGACGGAACAATATATTTACCGACGGATATTCCGTCGGTAATTTTGTATTGTTCTGGACAATTACCGACGGATTTATTGGAATATTCGAGAATATTCGTAAATTTCCTACGGAAATTACCTACGGAAATATTCTGTCGGTAATTTGAAAACCCGCCATTTTTCCTACGGAATTCCGTCGGTGATGTCAAAATTCCGTCGGTAATTACCGACGGAAATTCCGTAGGTAGTATTTCCGTAGGTAATACTCCGCTTTCTAGTAGTGTGAACACACCCGACGGCTTTGGCGGGGAGTCCTCCCCGCCCCTCTCACGGTGTCTTTTTTGCAGATAATTATACGCCAGATATCCTACGTCCATGACGGCTCGGCACCCCTAGTGCCCTTGATTTTTTTGGCATCATCAATTGGTTCCATTGCCGGGAAACGAGACAACACAGTTTCGATGATTACCCAAAAGACGGCGTTACACTTTTCTGGCCATGGCGTATTTCTGGAACGAGTTCATTGGGCACCGTGGCTGAAGTTAGGAGAGATCTGCCATGGCTTAACTGCTTGGAGAACAATTTCTCAACTTTTCTCCTGCAGTGGGCCCGCCATGCCTTGATTGCTTGGAGAAAAAATTCTCAATTTTGTTCTTGCAGTGGACCAATACTACTTCTAAAAAGTAGATTACTTCTGTGGGTTTTGGACTTCAAAGTACTTACACGGCCAAAACTAGTGGGAATTTTTACGAGCAGTTGGGAATTTTTACGAGAAGTTGGTGGGCATCAATGTCCAACCCACTTTAACAATAATATACACATTGCAAATCTCCCAACCAGATTCAAAACAGTAAGCATGGGATGAAGAAATTATAGTTGAGTCTCTTGATAATATTACGGAGAGACTAGCTTTGCGAAGAGAAATCACAGAAGTTAGTCACAGGCCGGCGACCATGGCATGGCTAGTACGCAAACATGGGCACAAGATGATGAGCATAGAATGGAAAAAAAATACCACAATATGTCTTTCCTTTCCCAGATGTCGCCGGCGACGCAGAGCCGCCACCGTCTAGCCTCAACAAAGAGCCCTCCGCCCCGCGAAGATGATGCTAGCGATGAAAAATCATCGTCAAAGATGATCGTGGCAGTGGCGGTGGTCAGCGATATATGGCAATAGAGATCGCCGGCGGGGAATAGTAGCGTGCGTGCATCGACAACGCTGGAGAAGATGAGGAGTGGCATGAGTTGACGCATAACTCCTTCAACCCACGCACATCAGTTACAAACATAGGAGAAACAGTCCTTTCCATTATTAGCAGTTACAAATGAGCCCTTGAATGCTGGCAGTTACAAGTATGGTCCTCTAAATGCAGAACTATTTCAGCTTGGTCCCTCCACTATTGCCAACGACAGTGCGACCCATGTATTGATGAACAGTTATGACTTAGTCCTTTAATTGCCAATAAGTTACAGTTTGGCCCATTTAGTGCTGATGGGTTACAGTTTGGATCCTTCAATTCAAAATAATTACAGCTTGGTCTTTAACTATTGCACAGTTACAGCTTTGTCCCTTCAAATACAAAATAGTTACAAAGTAGTCCATTGACTGCTAAGAAGTTATAAGTTGGTCCTTTCATGGCAGAACAGTTGCAAATGGACCCTCCACTATCCAGCAAGCTCCGTCGAGGTCCTCCCGCTTGAGCATTACTCGCGGTTGAGTTGTACTCCGCACCTTTCTGCGCTTATCCTCCTCGCTCGAGTGTTACTAGCGGCCGAGTAGATTTGGTCCTCCCGCTCGAGCGCTACTCGTGGTTGAGTTGTACCCTGCGCTTTCCTGCGCTTATCCTTCCTGCTCGAGTGTAACTCGCGGCTGAGTAGATTTTATCCTCCCCGCTCGAGTGTTACTCGCGGCCGAGTAGATTTGGTCCTCCCGCTCGAGCGTTACTCGCGGTTGAGTAGTACCCCGCGCATTCCTGCGCTTATCCTCCCCGCTCGAGCGTAGCTCGCGGCTGAGTAAATTTTATCTTCCCCACTCGAGCGTAGCTCACGGCTGAGTAGATTACATCCTCCGCGCTTGAGTGTAGCTCGCGGCTGAGTAGATTTTATCTTCCCCGTTTGAGTGTAGCTCGTAGCTGAGTAGATTTTATCCTCCCCGCTCGAGCGTAGCTCGCGGCTGAGTAGATTACATCCTCCTTGCTCGAGCGTAGCTCGCAGCTGGGTAGATTTTGTCCTCCCCACTCAAGTGTTACTCGCGGTTGAATAGATTATATCCTCACCGCTTGAGAGTTGCTCGTACTGAGTAGATTTTATCCTCCCCACTCGAGTGTTACTCGCGGCTGAGTAGATTTCGTCCTCCCCGCTCGAGTGTTACTCGTGGTCAAGGCCAAAAATGAACCTCGCAGGTCGAGGTCCTTCCCAGGTCGAGTGGATCCTTTAATTAACGTTTGAGGTCATTTGACTACTCGCAGGTCGAGCTCATGACTTAGTTAATTTTAAGGCTAATATATTGTTCTGCTCCCTAGTCGAGTTGATTCCTTAATTAGCGTTTGCGATCATTTGACTGTTCGTAGATCGAGCTCATGACTTAGTTAATTTTAAGGCTTATATATTGTTATGCTACCTGGTTGAGTTGATTCCTTAATTAACGTTTGAGATCATTTGACTGCTCGCAGATCGAGCTCGTGACTTAGTTAATTTTAAGGCTTATATATTGTTATGCTCCCTGGTCGAGTTAATTCCTTAATTAACGTTTGAGGTCATTTGACTACTCGCAGGTCGAGCTCATGACTTAGTTAATTTTAAGGCTTATATATTGTTATGCTCCTAGGTCGAGTGGATGCATCTTGGCAGGACCGAGGTCAACACGGGCAAATAGTACTCCTCACCCTCGAGATGAATCTCGAGGAATAAGGAGTGGGAGGCTTCTGATATGCATATTCTGGACCCGCTAAGTTGTATGGACTTCACTCCAGCAAATGGGCCCAAAATAAATAGAAGCCCGGCCCCTACGAGTATATATAGCCACCTCTTCTCTCAATCCAAGGTATGTCTCACTTGGCTTTACGAATATATCCTGCTTTTCATATAGCCTTGAGATTGACTCCTCCCTGCCCTTCTCACGGTGTCTTTTTTACAGATAATTCTATGCCAGATATCCTACATCCGCGACGGCTTGGTACCCCCGGTGACCTTGATTTTTTTGGCATTATCACAAGCTCTATTTGCAATTCCAATGCCTTGTACTAAGATCTGAAACAGGCAGCACACACACACACAAATAAACAAAATAGACAACCAATGGAAAATGATTGGATAATCACTCATCAATCTCTCAAGGTATAAATAGACACAAATTTAACATAGTTAGCTATTTGACGACACACAAATAGACACAAAAATTAGATACATTTTTCCCCCTTTCTTTCCATTTCTTGTCACCGTGAATGGGAAAGAAGAAAGAGTGGAGATGGAGAAGGTGCGGGGAGAAGAGAGAAAATTCTAGATTTCTTACCAAGAGAAAAATGACATTTTTGCCCTTACCCAAATGCACATGTGATTCATGTGACATGACTTAACGAAAAAAAATTGACGGCACTTAATAGAAGGATCAATTATGTTAAATGTTTAAGTTCAGGGACTATTTGCAGCATAAAAGGACCAAATCTAAAAAAGTGAACTTCTGGAGGGACCATTTAGGTAGTTTTTCCTATAATATATATGGCTAGTTTCAACACTTAATCACGAAAAAACTGTTTTCTTAATATATAGGAAGGTTTGGTTGTAAAACAATTTAGTTTAAAAGGTTTTCATAACGGAATTTATATTTGCAAAGTGATTGATAAGTGTTCAAAACAAGTTATGATCTTGTTTTGTATGTGTGTTAGTCAGAAGTTTGATATGAGAAAGGTTAGCTGTTTGCAAGGTATTCAAATAAGCGTTTACAGATAAACTAAACAACCAAGTAATATGCAGTAAGTGTAAAAAGCAAGGGATACACAAATTGACACATCTATTTATAGTGGTTCAGATCTACATCGACTATCGTCACAACCATATGGCTCTTTAAAGTAATAATCTAGAATATTTCTCTTAAATATACAGACTAATGACAAGAAAATCCTCTACTTTCCTCTACTAGTTGGAAACCCAATTAAGACACTTTACACACGATAAACACAAGAAAAAAGTAAAGCTTCTGTAGAATGACTCTAGGAAGTCTGATAGAAGCAAGTTTGTAGATCTTTGACAGCTGGATTCTTTAGTGAGATTTGAATGCTTTGTGTAGCTTTGAGCAATCTTCTTCTTCTTTGTACTAAGTGTATAAAATAGGGGTGATACTCAGTGTATTCCTTGAAGCTTGATATGAGCGTGTGAAGATGTGAAAAAGATATATCTATGTATTCTCTATGTATGTGTGTGTATGCCAGCGTTCGCCACTTTCTTCATAGAGATGATCTTCTTATATAGGAAGATTCTTGAGAGAAGTAGCTGTTAGCCAATGGTCGAGTTTGTAATTTGTTGTATCCACTTGTCTTGTCTTGTTCAGTTGACACAGCTTGTAGTATCTATTGTCTCACAGAGATATATTTCTCTTACAGCCTTTTGGTGTTTCCCTAATTAGGGTTCTTCCTGAGGGTAGAATCCTTTCAAAGTCTGTATTTCCCTTGGAGTATGACTACTGTAGTTTATCTAGATTTGCTTGTTTCCATAACCTAAGTTTAAGCTAAGGTGACTAATGGGCCTGCGTGTCTGTTAGAGTGGCAACTTTCACTTAGAGATATTTTCTTGTTGTACTTAGCTTAGTCTTTAGAGGATGACCTTTGTATATCAGCCATCTTCACCAGCAAAGTCTCTTTAGTCATCAGCCAAGTACGTTACAGCCAAGCTTCACCAGCAATGTGTGAAGACCAGAAGAATGACTGATCAAGTTCCTAGAGAGCTGACCGTGTTACCAGCAAAGTTCTTCGTTGACTTTGGTACAAACGATCACCTGCAAGACAGTACTTTATCTACCTACTCCTGTCAGAAACTGCAGACTTTGGTCAGTGACAATATAGACGTTGCAACACAACCACTCAGATTTTGAACAACAAATGTCAAGGCATTTAATGCATGTCACATTGCATTAAATGCACCAAATTTAAACTCCTCCATTGTCTGAATTTTGCAACGGCTCCAAGAACTTTCCTAAGTATAAATTGAAGACTTGATAAAGCATTGAAGTAATCCAATCACTTGAACATTTTCTGAATATCTTCATCTTCACAGCAAGTGCACTTAAAGCTTCATATCATTATTCTGTAAAACATTCTTTGAAGAGAACCAATCTTAGACGCCTAGTCTTTATTGCTCTTCATTTGCAATCCTTAGCGTTCATAGTACACGAAAATTGTATCTCTCTAGATATCAACTTTCACCATAAACACTTGGTTAAAATCTTTTTGTACACGATCCATTAGTGATTTTTGTGATTATTTTAGTGGAAAACATAGTGCACATTTTCAAATCCAAAGCTAACCACTTTGGTAGTGGACGTAGCACTTATTCATAGTGTGAACCACTTCAAATACTTGTCTACTTTATTTCCTACACTTGTGTTTTAGTTATTACTTGTGTATTCGCAGATATTTCAACTGCTTGAAGAACTGCTAATCTTGGCCTATCAAGATCAGCCATCTTGAAATTGTCCTATACTTCACACTATTCTGCTACAAAATATTTTCTAACTCTTTAATTTGTGAAGTAATTTTTACAAACAGTTTTTAAAATAGGACATATGCTATTCAACCCCCCTCCCCTTCTAGCCTATTTGAGCACGTTAAGACCTAATAATTGGTATCAGAGCTTGACTCTTTGAAAATAAGTTTTTCCAAGATTAAATTCTCAAGAGATTAAAGATCAAATGGCTGCTCATCAAATGTTGAAAACTTCCAATGTGAACCATTGTCCTGTCTTGGATAAAGTTCACTTTGATAACTGGAAGGAGAAAGTAAAAAAGACATATGAATTCTATTGATAAACGCTTATGGAAATGTGTGACAGATGGACCAAGGATTCCCATGAAGGGAAATACTCTAGCAGCTGTTGCTGCTGATCCTGAAATCATCAAGCCTGAAGCTGAATGGGAAGAAGAAGATAGGAAGAATGATGCTCTGTATGGAAAAGCCATCAATATCATTACAAGCTGTGTTGACCTAAGCACCTATCAGCAGATCATCAACATGGATACATCTAAAGAAATGTGGGATGCCATATTGGAGTATCTAGAAGGTGATGGAGAGACAAAGAACAACAAACTATATACCTGCATTCAGAAGTTTGATTCATTTAAAAAGGACCCCAAGGAGACCCTCAGATGTGCCTACGACAGATTTTATGAGATAGTCAATTCTTGCTATTCCTTGGGTAAGAAATAAGAAAAGAAAGAGATAAACATGAGATTTCTTAATGCACTAGGCAGTCTATGGCATGTAAAGATTACAGCCATGAAAGAATCAAAAGACTTGAATAGATTGTCTCTTAGAAATCTCTATGCAAGTCTTTCGATTTATGAGCTTGAAATTCAACAAGCTCAAGAAATGGAAAAGAGTTTTTAAAATTTATCTCTACCAGCTATGTCTGTTGAACCCTCCTATTCTAAACTTGATGATACCCCATCTACAACTAATGATGGTGATGATATTCTTTCTGACTAAGCTTTTGCCATGTTTGTTAAGAAATATCAACGTTTTAAAAAGTTTAACAAGCCTTCCTACCAGCAGTCTTCTTATAAGACTGCTGCTCCATATAAAATAGCTGCTCCTCAAAGAACGGCTGCTCCTTATAAAGCTGTTTTTCCTAAACAAAAGGACAATGAGCTTGTCTATTTTAACTGTAGGAAACCTGGTCATTTTGCCTCTAAATGTCCAAAACCAAAATATGAGTTTTACAAAAAAAACGTCCCGAATCTAAATTTCAAAAACAAAGAGGGATGGTTGCTGAGGACATTGATGAAAACAACATGCCAACTTGGTGTGATACTAATTCTGATGATGATGACTCTTGTGACTTTGCTTAAGAAGCAATTATTATCCTTAAGGCCAGAGAGTCACCCCCATGACTCATTAAGATCATGCCATTTCAACAGGATGATAGTGATGATAATGATGAGCTCAATGAACCCTCAAGGGAACAACTCATCAAGGCTAACAAGGACATGCTAGAAGAATTTGCTAAATTCAAAACTGCCTATGTGAAATTAGCTAAGAAGCATGAATTGGTTGGCTCTGAGAAATATACCTTGGTATCTGAGATCAAAGAACTCAATAGACAACAAGTAGAGAATATAAAGACTCAAAAAGAGAACAAAGCCTTAACTGAAAAAGTTGATTTCCTACTTGAAAACATTAAGAAAATAAATTCTGAGAAAGATAACCTCCAAAAGGTTGTTGAAGATTGGAATAATTCCAAAGGAAACTTCGATACCATTCTTACAAAACAAAAACCTCTTGATGATAAAACTGGTATCGGTTTCCAAAGTGAGTTCAACGTAAGAAGTCCATCTAGTTTTCAAGAAAATGAGGAAGTGATTGCTGAGGAAATGGCTGAGGAAATAGTCTATGATCAGCAACCTTCTCAAAAAGGAAAACAAGGACTTGGCTTTACCAAAGTGCCATTTGTTTATGCTAAAAACAAACCAGACAAGTCTAAAGGTAAGCAAACAGTCGATGCCAATGACATTGTTAATAGGGAGGCTGAGCGACAAAGACCTACTATCAGACATCCTGTAAAAACAGTGATGACTGATAATAAGTCAAAGAAGTCTTAACTCAAGTGTATTAAATTTGTCAAAGGTAAGATTGCTAACCACAAATTTGCTGATCAAAGCTCATGGGAATTATTCATGAAAATGTGAAACCTTTAATTAAAAGGTCTGCTATAGCTAAGCCTAATAACACTAGGAATTTGCATTATCAGGCTAAAACCAATAAGCCTGTTATCAGCAGACCAGTCATTCCCAAGACTATTGATCATAAGAAGACTCCCAAGGAAGCCATCAGTCATGTTCAAGGTTTTCATAACTACTCTTTCTGTAAAGGCCATAGCCACGAGATTCATGATTGCATTCTGAGATTCATACCTAAACCTAAAGGGTTCACACCTCCAAAGGTTCAACAGGTATGGGTCCCAAAAGGTTGCTAACCTTCTAGACCCAAAAATAAAAGGGGACCATGAACTTTAATATTTCTATTTTCAGGAATGCTTCATAGCTGTTGGTGAGGAGGAGAAAGATTTATGGTATCTAGATAGTGGCTGCTCTAAGCACATGACTGGAGATCAGGATCTTTTCTCCAATATTATTGAAGTAAAGGATCCCTCAGTTATCTTTGGTGACAACTCCAAAGGGAAGACAATTGGCTATGGATCTATAATTCGAGAAAAAACTTTTCATCAGCAAAGTATCTCTTGTAGAAGGCTTAAAGCACAATCTCTTAAGTATATCACAATTTTATGATAAGGGGCTAGTATGTCAATTCACTTAAAGTCACTACATTACCAAGAACAGTGAGACCTACACAACTATCTTAACTGGAATTAGAAGAGGAAATGTGTACGTGGTCGATCTTAATGTTGTTGGAAGGAAGACAAGTCTGTGTTTGGTTGCAAAGAGCTCAAATGATAACAGTGGGCTTTGGCACAAGAGACTCAGCCATCTTAGCTTTAAGTATATTTCTAAGTTATCGAAGGACTTGTTGGTCTGCCAAAGGTATCAGCAGACCATGACAAGCTGTGCAAGGCCTGCCAGCTAGAAAAGCTCACCAAGTCATCTTTCAAAAGTAAGTCATGTCTATCAACTACAAGACCTCTTCAGCTGCTGCATATGGATTTTTTTGGTCTAGTTACTACAACTAGTCTTGGTGGCAGCAAGTATAGTCTAGTGGTGGTGGACCATTATTCAAGGTTTACTTAAGCTGAAATGATGTCTTCAAAAGATGAAGCCTACGACATCATGACAGCCCTCTTCAAAAGACTGCAAACACAGAAAAGCTGGATGACGTTGCTGATATCAGATCAGACAATGGGACTGAATTCAAGAACAATGGTGTGGCCAAATATTGTGATGACCAAGGGATTGGTCATAACATCTCTGCTGTTGGCACACCACAACAAAATGGAGTTGCTAAAAGGAAAAACAGAACTTTTATTGAAGCTAGGAAGACCATGATTGCTGAAGCAAGACTGGCTATGCACTTCTGGGCTGAAGCTGTCAACACAACCTGCTTCACCCAAAATAGGTCTTTAATTAACAAGTCTCATAACAAAACTCCATATGAAATATGGAGAGGCAGAGCTCCCAACATTGATTTCTTCAAATGAGTGTAAATGCTATGTTCTTTATAATGGTAGTGAACATAGAGGTAAGTTTGAATCCAAATCTGATAACGGAACATTTTGGGATATAAAAAATTTTTAAAAGCATATAGAGTTTATAATAAAACTTTTCTTAAAGTTGTTGAATCTGTACATGTCTCCTTTGATGAATACAATTTTATTGGGCCACATTTGGCTCCTAAGGTTTCTAATGATTTTGATGAGTGTGAAACAGGTATAGAACAACCAAGCTCAACTACTCAAGTTCCTTCAAGGATGAATATGATAGAATTCCTAACTTCTGATGATGGACTAGCCATCCATGAAATAACTAATACTCAAGAAACTGTTGATCCATTTATTCTAGAAGTAATTCAGTCAACCTTGGAAATTACCTATCATCCTGAAAACCAAGCTCTGGACATCTCCACTTCTCAACAACTATACTCTGCTGATACTATCAGCCAAGACCTCTCTACTGAAGTTAGAGAAGTAAGAGATCACCCCAGCACTTAAGTCATTGGGGATCTCAATGTTGGTGTTAAGACATGATAGGCTTCAAGAAATGAATGCATGTACTCTATTGTATTTGTCTCTACCATTGAACCAAAGAAAATAGATGAAGCTTTGGAGGATCTAAGCTGGGTAGCTATGTAAGAAGAGCTGAATCAGTTTGATAGATGCCAAGTTTGGACACTTGTTCCTACGTCTAAAGGACAAACTGTTATTGGAACTAAGTTGGTTTTCAGAAACAAGATAGATGAGAATGGAAATATCACTAGGAATAAGGCAAGACTGGTAGCCCAAGGATATAGATAAGAGGAGGGAATTGATTATGATAAAACTTTTGCTCATATTGCAAGATTAAAAGCTATCAGACTCTTCCTTGCCTATGCATCTTTTAAGGATTTCAAGCTATATCAAATGGATGTTAAAAGTGCATTTCTAAATGGTGAGCTGCAAGAAGAAGTTTATGTGGAACAGCTACCAGGTTTTCTAGACAATACAAGAAGATAGGATGTCTATAAGTTGAGGAAAGCACTCTATAGACTCAAACAAGCTCCAAGGGCCTGGTATGAGACCCTTTCAAGTTCTTGATAACTCAAGGCTTTGTGAGAGGTCAAATTGACACTACTCTTTTTACCATGAAACATAAAGGTCATTCATTACTTGTTCAAATTTATGTTGATGATATTATATTCGGCTCTACTAATGAAAACCTTTGTAAAAGGTTTGAAAAGCTTATGCAGAGCAAGTTTGAGATGAGCATGAAGGGAGAACTCAACTTCTTCTTAGGACTTCAAATCCTGTTAAGCTCAACCGGTATCCTCATCAACCAAGCCAAATAAGCAAAGGATCTTATCAAGAAATTTGGGCTTGAGAATACAAACAGCTTCAGCACACCTATGGCTACTAACTGCCATCTTGACAAAGATGAAAAAGGCAAGAAAGTGGACATGACACTTTACAGAGGCATGATTGGTTTACTTCTATACTTAACTACAAGTAGACCTAACATTATGTTTGCTGTTTGTGTTTGTGCTAGATTCAAAGCAGATCCAAAGGAGTCTCATTTACAGGCAATCAAAAGGATTACCAGATATCTCATTGATACAACAACTTAGGTATTTGGTATCCAAGGGATTCATCTTTTACTGTTATAGGATATTCTGATGCTGACTTTGCTATTTGTAAAGTTGACAGGAAAAGCACTAGTGGGACATGTCAGTTCTTAGGAAACAGACTAATATCATGGGCTAGCAAAAAGCAAGATTCTATTTCAACTTCAACTGAGGAAAAATACATAATTGCTGGTAGTTGTTGTTCTCAACTGCTGTGGATCAAACAGCAGCTTGTAGATTATGAGATTAAAACTGCTAATTGCCCAATCATGTATGACAACACATCAGCTATCTCTGTTTTTCAAAATCCTGTCATGCACTCTAAGACCAAGCACATTGATGTAAGATAACACTTTCTTAAGGATCATGTGGAAAAAGATAATATCAGCATGCAATATATACCTACTACAGTTGGCTGATATTTTCACCAAACCACTTGATTCAACCAGGTTTGCCTATCTAAAAGGAGAGCTTGGTATGCTTGACCTCAATCCTTAACTTTTAAAAATTTCTTTGTTCTTTTCTGTATATAAAATTGCTTATATCTTACCAGCCAAGTTTAAACATTGCTGGTGTTAAAGGACAACTTCAGGTAAGTACTTTTACAACGCATAAACCCTACCGGGAGTTTTCAAACCATAAGGACTAAATTTACATTTTTCTCTAAATATCTTTATATGAACAGTCACTTATCACTTACATTAAATTTGGACTTCAAAACCTTATCAAATGTCAGACATTCCAAGGTCATATAAAATGTCAAAATTAGTAGTTTTACTTTTACTTATCTCTCCCTTCCAAAAACAGCCAAAAGCAAAAGCCTTTTCAAACTCTTGCCATTGTTGTTCTTCTGAGCATTTCTAAACCTTAAAATCCCTCGTTTTTTTAGTTCATTCTCTTCCAAAACTACAATGGTTAGTGATTCTTAACATCCCACTTTATTCAATTTAAATTTTAGTTAATTTCATCATTTGTTTGCTTAAATTTCAAACTCTTATGAACTGTTGTATCAATGTCTTATTTTGAACTGCGGATGTTGAAAAATGTTGTTTTCTGGTTGTTTGTTGTTGATTACTAATGTTCTATTGTGTTTACAGTGTTCAAGTTATGCATATCTTCACGTTTACGCTTTAGGTTTTTTAGAAATCATTAATGTTGATGTTTGGCTAAAACCCTTAGATATGAACTGTTGTAGTTGGTGAAATGTTGCTTTTTAAAATGCATGTTTACTAACGTATTTTGGGTATTAATCTTAATAGTTCATGTTTTTCATAAATTGCTGATATTTTTACTTGGACCAGTCATTCTTAACTTTGCTGATATTTTATAGGTAAAGAAATCTTCAAAAATAACTGGTGTTTCAATCTCTGTTGTACTTCACTCTAACAATCAGCCAAGCTTTCCAAGGCTGCTGAAGTTGCCCAATAGCCTATTGCTTATCTTTCAAGGAGCAGCTATCACCCCGGAGTGACCCTCAATGCACAATCTATTAAAGAGTACTCATCTGGAGTCACTCTAGTCAAGGATGTAAAGGAATGTGGACTTCTTCCTCTGTTTGATCTAGGAGACAAGAATTACAACATAAAATTGGCTGAAGAATTCTTCACTTACATGGTTGTCCCCCTTCCACCAGTAAATGAGTATGTACCCGTAGACAAGAGCTATATCAAAGATTACATCAGGGGGAAATTCATCAAGCTTGACTACAAATTAGTGGGTGAGATACTTGGACTGCCAGTTGAAGGCAAATTGGATCTAACGGTTGAAGAATCAAAAGTAACTTGGACAATGATACGTGGTGATGATGAGCCAGAGGATCTTTCTAAAATGTTCAGGAATCTATTCCCTGAGGTTCCATACCACATCAAATATCTAATAGAGAAGAGCTTACTCTTTAAAAATGGCTCTAAGGATGTGTTTACCTCCCATCAACTGATGCTAACCAAGACCGTGGTTCTATGAAAATAGCTGATCTGGGCTAAGGTCGTCTACTCCCTATTATTTGATAATATTCTAGAGGTTTAAGCCATTTCTGGGATGAGAAGACCATTTGTCTGAGTAATTAACACACTCCTGAGGGGTTTCTAGGAGATTGAAGACACCATAGCTGCTAATGAATTTATAAAGGTGACTAACACTTATGTGTTCACCTTAAATAATATCAAGCGCTATAGGGAGGATGCAGCTTAGAGAACTGTTATTGTTGCTGCTAGGTTACTCACTCAGGCTAGGGCAAGAGGAAGGCCACCACTGCTGAGGGGCTACCTACTCAGGAGGAGCTCAAGCCATGGGTGCTGTCCTGCCTGAAGATTTTAATCTCAGCTGACTTAATCATGACCCTTTCGAGCCTAAGTCCAAAATGCCAAAACAATCCACTCCTTCTCCTGTACCTTCAGCCAAAACCTCTAAGAAGCATGCGCTTTCGAAGAAGGCTGCTGAGAAGGATACTGCCTTCTTTGAACCAGTTTCTTTTCAACCTACAAGCCAACCCTCAACTTTACCACCTAAACCCTCCACCAAATTAACCCTGGCCAAACACAAAACCCTCCAAGCCACAGATAAAGACTTTGGCCTACCGAAACCAGCCGTTCCCAAATCAGTCGAACCCAAACCAATCATTCTTGAGCCCTCCCCAGCCAAACCTAGATAGGGAAAATGTTTTATACTGAGTGCCAAAAAGGGAAAGTCTGTACTCAGACAACCTCTTCCTTACCCCCCTCCAGTCGGTCCTAAGGAACTCGAGGATTCTGCTGAGAGCCAACCTATAACCCGTACCTAGCTGGTCCTTTAGCGGGTTTGGTCGGCTGTTTACCCATCACCTTTTTCCTCATTGCCCGAGCTAATTTTTTGGCTCGGGTATTTTGGTGAAGAGGAAGACCTGACGAGGGCACCGCCGGTGACTCCTTCTCAGCTTGCTCAAGGGGATTACCGCTGGGCAGAGCGGCTGCAGGCATGCCTGGTGTTGTTGATGGAGCGGCAGGCTTGGAGACTTGTTTGGAGGTTGCCATGATTGATAAAAAAAAAAAAAAAAAAAAAAAACTTCTAAGTTCCTGGCAATGGAACCAAACTGATCACGCCAAAAAGATTGTGTGAACGTGTCTGGTCCACGTGTGTAGTCTAGGTAGGATTCCGGCTGTGTTGCGGGGATGGTCCTTGCTATGCAAGCAGTCTTGAACCTGTGATCAACAAAGAACACCGTAAGGGGTGCTGGGTTATCCCAGCAATAACCCTCAGGCGTGAGAATTAGCAATACGTCGTGCGAGCGGTAAAGCTAAGAAAGTATGTAAGCAAGTAGTTTGCATGTACCTTATGAGGCCTGTTGAGGGTGCTATTTATAGGGAGATGAGTCATAATCCTAGAAGGTTTCGGAATGGGAGAGATATGATCAATTCCCATGTCTTTCGGATTATGTTTCCTTGTATGCTTAGGACTGATGTGTATAGTTGTAGCAGGACTCTTCCCAAGCGAGAGATGATTCCGTAAAGGACTTTGTTTTGCTGAGCTAAGAGGGGTCAAATCGAGGTCGGCTTGGTGTGTCTCCAGGTCGCCTGATGTTGATGTGGTCGGCCTGGGATGTCTCCAGGTCGCACTGTGGGTCCCTATGGTCGGCACGCTTGGGAGAGTATAATGATGAAGTGATCTGACGTGGTATGATTCTGCCAGGTCGTCATATGTCGAGGTCGTCCGTTAAGATGACGACCTCGTCCTCGTACGTCATCCATTGAGATGACGACTTCGTCCTTGTACGTCGAGGTCGTCCATTGAGATGACGACCTCGTCTTTGTATGTCGAGGTCGTCTGTTGAGATGACGACCTCGTCCTCGTATGTCGAGGTCGTCCGTTGAGATGACGACCTCGTCCTTGTATGTCGAGGTCGTCCGTTGAGATGACGACCTCGTCTTTGTATGTCGAGGTCGTCTGTTGAGATGACAACCTCGTCCTCGTATGTCGAGGTCGTCCGTTGAGATGACGACCTCGTCCTTGTATGTCGAGGTCGTCCGTTGAGATGACGACCTCGTCCTTGTATGTCGAGGTCGTCCGTTGAAATGACGA
This sequence comes from Platycodon grandiflorus, assembly GCA_016624345.1. Taxonomy (NCBI): domain Eukaryota; kingdom Viridiplantae; phylum Streptophyta; class Magnoliopsida; order Asterales; family Campanulaceae; genus Platycodon; species Platycodon grandiflorus. The sequence continues at coordinate 63,613,552 of CM028363.1, read as the reverse complement.
CCTCGTCCTCGTATGTCGAGGTCGTCCGTTGAGATGACGACCTCGTCCTTGTATGTCGAGATCGTCCGTTGAGATGACGACCTCGTCCTTGTATGTCGAGGTCGTCCGTTGAGATGACGACCTCGTATGTCGAGGTCGTCCGTTGAGATGACGACCTCGTCCTTGTACGCCGAGGTCGTCCGTTGAGATGACGACCTGACATGACGGAGTGTTTAAGTTTGCAGCTTGTTGAGGTCGACAAGGTCTCCTCGGTTTGCCTACTTGGCCTGCTAGCTCGTCACGTGTAATGGTTACCTTGCCAGGTAGGACGAATCTGGTAGAGTCCCTTCAGTATCACGTCCCATACTAGTTGGAGACCGTGACCAACTCGTTCATATAGAAAGCACATAAGAGCTGTAAGTAAACACATATCAAAAGGATACTGTGTAGAGATACATCTCCGACGTTCACAATACTTCCAACCTTTTCACTCCTAGCTAAAGTGAATCCACATAGTTCAGGTGCTGCTACAACATTACACATAACGGACCTGTATTCGAATCCAAGAGTCACATATGACCCACTCCCAAGCCCACTCGGTCATTCCCGACCCGAGTACGAAGAAAGGGTGTTTGTAGCTTTAAGGCAGGTTACACGTATTGCAATAACCGCAGCTACCCCCAACCATGGCCGTGGAGGGGAACGAGCCAAATATGCGGCCCACAGTTATTACGTAGCCCCAGCTCCCGCAATAACCGCACGTCATCATACCCCCCGAAATAAAACACATATGCCAACTGGACTCGATGCAATACACATGTAGATGTTTACGTGCCAAGCTAAACAAATCAGGAAGTGTCCGTATTGAATCACATACAATCACATTATCAACGATGTATTCTACTGAATCACATACAATCACATTACCCACAATGTTCAATGTGTTCTACTGAATCACATATAAACCATATTAACAATGTATGTGTTCTTAATGATTCACATATAACAACACAATATGTTTTGATGTCTTACATATTGTATGTTATCCAATGACCTACCACCAAGGTTAGTCATATAACTATTTGTCACGTACTGTGCACGTAACTATTATATACCTGTTATATCACCTATAATAGAGTGATAGTAAAATAAGTTGTTAACTCGAATCATAAAATTAAGTCGTATATGATTACTGGCATCTTGTATCTCACGTCACGTATAATGGTACACAACTGTCTAAGAGTTATTCAGTAGTAGATGTTATCACTTTTGCGACAAGCTAACTATAGTTTAATTAATCCCTCACTTAATTGTAGGGAATAACATAACCATCTAACTCAACACATAGTCAACCATCCTTGACATAACAAATTAATATTACTAATTTAACTATGTCTTTATTAAATTTAACTATTTCCTTAACATCATATGAAGCTAACATATAGCTCGTAATAATTTATATTACACACTACTCAACCTCGTGGGGTCAATTATAATCATATTTAATTCGTTATTTTATCCGACATAATTTTGTTATGTCCTATTCGATCTGTTCGAGTCAATTAAAATAACTAACTAACTTGTTTAATAACTCGATGTAATTTTTATTACATCCTACATGACTCCATTGAGTCAATTAATATTTATAATTAACTTCCCACAAACTTGATATAATTTTTATTATATCCAATTTGACTCCGTTTGAGTAGTTACTAATTTTTGGGTTATCACGGCGACCCATAGTACCTCCCTATATTTTTAGTACTATTTTTAGCACTACTTTTAATATCACCTATTTAGTATAATTATTCACCCAAATAAGCTAACATAAACATCACATCAGTTATTTAACAAGTAGTATTATTTCTAATGAACAATTCTAGCATGAGATTTATCTATTTAATCATGCAATAACAATTACAACAATAAAGGGGTTAGTAACTCACCGTACTACAAAAATACTACCGATTAAAACTCAGAGTTTGTTGATGATATCGTTCTACTAACCACGCACGTCACTCCTATGGTCTCGATTTGTTAAACGATCGAAGAAACGGACACCAAGTAGCTTTCGAACCAAAGCTTCGTACACAACTTGAGAGAGAGTGTTCACGGGAGAAAGAGAGAATACGGGAGAGAAATAGAGAATAGAGAAAAGGTTGCGGATTGAAGAGGGAGTTCGTGTGTGTGTGTGTGTGTGTGTGTGTGTGTGTGTAATTGTCTTATGCTGAGAGAGATAAGTCTCTCAAATCCTACAACCTTCTCGATCAACCTAGGTACATCACTTGAAGGATGGTTTTCAATTGGTGGAGATAAGGCAGCAGCACAAGGAGCTGGATGACATGGCGGCTAGGCTAATATTTACAATATGTATAACCTCAAATTGTTTTGTAATATTCTCCAAATACAAATTCTTGATGTCCAATTAATAAAACAACTAAATAACAATTGTTTATCTCACACAATGTTAAAGCACACGGCCCAAATAAGTATTTTAATAGCATTAACTTTAGCAATTTTTCTAAAGTAATATAATGTACTATTATTTGTCAAACTTTAGAAATATTTAACAACTTTAATCATTTTTCTTTAATGATAATACTAATAATATAACATCATATTTGACTTGGTCAAATATATTAAAATTACTTATATAATTATTATTTTTAAAAATATGTAAATAAAGAAAAGTCAATAAAGTATTATCAAGTCAAATAAATAAATAAATAAAAGTTGTATTAAATTCGTTTATATTTTTAAAATCAAAATAAGTAATTTTTTTTTTTGGGATCTCACAGTCTGTGTGCCGGACGGTACATGACAACTCTAGGATAGGACTCATGATATACATTACCAACCATGCTCATGCCAATTGGAAACTTATCATTAGTGACAAAGATCTGACAATCTCCAGCAATGTTCTGAGTGTGTTGATCAAAGATTTGTTGATACAACGATTACTCATACAAAGGATGACTCAAGAAATCCTTTTACAATCATAGGTTTCTGATCAAGAAGTCTAGAAGTCAGATACACTAAAGCTTCATTACAAGATAACGTCTTACAAAGAACTTTTTCAAATATTTTGAAATGACCTACTGGCTCCATTAAACGTTACAATCTTGGTATCTGCGCCTTCATTATTACCCATTAGATTTCTCGTTTCACTAATGAATTAGCTCGGTTCTGAAGACAATCTATCACGCCCAGTGTTCTACAAATCGCTAGGCGGGCGCTAGGCGCCAGAGCAGGGCCTAGCGCCTAGAAGCCTAGTCGGGGCCTAGAAATCGAGGTATAATTACAATATATGTCTATACCATACTTGATGCAATAATATTAATAACTAAATATAACCAAATAAACTGAAAGTAATGGTCACATTACAAGATTAAAAGTTAAAAATTAAAATTTAATTCAATAATCAATACTTGCTGCAACAATAGTAAATAACTAAATATGACCAAATAAACTAAAATAATGGTCACATTACAAGATTAATAATAAAAAATTAAAACCAAATTCAATAGTATCATTCCAAACTCCAAAGTTTAAACTTTAAAACAAAATAACAAAACTACAACATATAAAGTATGGAAAACAAACTTAACTTAGGTTTTTCTGTTTTTTTAAACCAAAATGATGTTGTTTTTTGGGAAAAAAATTAAATTTTTTTTTTTAAATGCTAGGCGGCCAGGCGGCGCCTAGTCGGCTAGGCAGCGATTTTTTTCGGTGATGATTTTTTACTTGATTTGGCCCTAATCACAGCGTTTTGGGGGCGCATAGGCTGATTTTTCGAACAGAGATCACGCCTTTATTAGTATCATTCAAAGATAGAAGAACTTATTATTAGATCTCAAGGTGCTCAAATAAGCTAGAAGGGGGAAGTTGAATAGCCTATGTCTAATTTTAAGAAGGATTTATAAAATTACTTCATAAAAGAGTTAGAAAATAATCTGTAGCAGAATAGTGTGAAGTATAGGACAAGTTCAGGATGACTGATCTTGTAAAGTCAAGATCAGCAGTCCTTTAAGCTGTTGGAAATTCTGGAAAACTTCAAATAAATTATAAAAGTGATAAAGTAAGAAGTAAAGAAGACAAGATATTTGAAGTGGGTCACACTATAAATAAGTGCTACGTCCACTACCAAAGTGGTCAGCTTTGGATTGAAAATGTGCACTATATTTTTCACTAAAATAATCACAAGGATCACTAATGGATCGTGTACAAAATATTTTAACCAAGTGTTTATGGGGAGAGTATAAATCTAGAAAGATTCAACTCTTGTGTGCTATAAATACAAAGCATTGCAATCTATGAAGAGCAATAAAGACTAGGTGTCTAGGTATGGTGCTCTTCAAAGAGTATTAGACATAATAAGGCTTTTAAAGCATTGAATGCACTAGCAGTAAAATGAAGATGATGATTGTAGAGTTGTTGGAGATTAAATTTATTTTTTTACTGCTTCATAGAGTCTTCAATTTATACCCAAAGATCTCTTGAAGCTGTTGGAGAATTTCAGTCTTGAATTTGATTTGAATTAGGTGCATTTAATGCAAAGAGACGTGCATTAAATGCCTTGTGTCTTGCTGTTAAAATTCCATTTGTTAGTACTTATCAGTCCAAGTGGTCTCTGTCCTTTGCCTGCAGGTTTTCCAAAAATAGCTAGACAAGTGTTGCTTGCAGTATGTCCTTTTCTGAGATGTTAGCCCAAAATGGAATGGTCCATTAAATGGGATTTGTAGGTTATCATTACTTATAAGGTCAAGGATGATCTTTGCTGGTAACAGAGGCACATCTTCAGACAAGTCTTGATCAGATGATCTTCAGGTCTTCATACATTGCTGATGAAGCTTGGCTGGAACGAACTTGACTGATGACTTGATGGACATTGCTGATGAAGATGGCTGATATACAAAGGTCATCTTCTGAAGACTACGCTAAGTACATTATAAGAAATCCTAAGCTATTACAAGTAATTGTCTAAGTACAAGTTACCACTCTAACAGACACGCAGGCCCATTAGTCACCTTGACTTAGACATAGGTTATGGATACAAGCAAATCTAGATAATATACAACAATCTCCTCCTATTTGCTTGAGTCCATGACCTATGAATACAATGATAGCTGATGATGTCCAAACCTAGTAATAACATGTTTTTAAGTGTATTACATTCAGTAAGCATGCCCTAGGTGGACTTTACAAAGCAGACAATGTATTCAGATTACAAAGTGTTTACATGAAAATGAAATTTAAGCATAAAACACATGCAATAGGACTGAGTTTAAGGACAGATAGATATAACAGTTTATGTAATATATCTTTAAACCAGTGATTTAAATTTCATGCACACAGGATAAGCAATGAATCAATAAGCAAGAAATTTGAAGCATTTAAAAGAAGATATAATCCTTGTATTTCAAACAAGCTGTTTAATTTTAGAAGGTTTTTAAGAAATTATTATAAAGGAAAAGTTAAGATTTACCAGCTAAGTTGAGGCTTGTCCTTCTTGTTTTGAGGAGGCGGCAGCTTTAAGTTCAGCAATCTCGGCTTTGGCTAATTCCAATATATTATTGACATCTTTCAACTCTGATTTGAGATTTTTATTTTCTTCCCTCAAACGAGCATTCTTCTCAATCATAGTTCTCAATTTGTCATTGTTGATTCGACTCATCTCCTCCTTCATGGACACAAGCGATTTATCCATGTTAGACAGCCGGTGAACAGAGGTCTAGAACTCTTTCTACATACAATGATAATGTGAGTGAGTGGCTGTCCTGGAGGCAAGCACAGACCTGTGCACAGAGCGATTTGGAGCCTTCTGGGCGTGAAGCAGATGCTGATACCCATAGTCAACCATTTCCACCATAGAAATTATCCCCTGCGAAAGATTATTAACCTTGGAGCTTAGTAGGGTGGAGGAAGAGTCGGCTGTGCTGGAAAGAGCCGAGAGACGGTTAACCAAGAGAATTTGACAGCGGTGATAGATATTTGGCAGACCGTAGCAGCATGCTTTGCTTCCTTTGCAACTGCAATCACCTTGGTCATCTAATTCGTAGTGATATCAGTCGTATGAGATTGTTTAGCCACAAGATTCAACAAATTCTTGTTTAAGTTGGTCATGGCGACTTTAATGCTTTTATCAAGATTTTTAATTATGTAAGGCATGTCAGCTATAGCCGAGGAAGAGTTTATGTCATAAGGAATTGAGGGGGAAGGACGGCTAGTAGATGCATGATGTTGGCTGGCAGAGGCATGAGGTTGGCTGGTAGAGGCATGGTCAGGGGAAGGAAGACAAAAATGAGGGATATGCGGAGGAGAAAAAATTATATAAAAGCAGCATGGGTTTGGATATTGACACCTATATGAAAAGTTTAGTTGTAGAGATTGAGGAATTGAAAGAAGTATGGAAAGCAACGAGGGTCGTGATCACTAAAGCTAGGAAATAAACATCTATGTGAAAAGTTTAGTTGTAGAGATTGAGGAATTGAAAGAAGTATAGAAAGCAACGAGGGTCGTGATCACTAAGGCTAGGAAATAAATCAAAAAAATTATAGATAATAGGGTTAAAAAGAATGGAGGGGAGGAGTCAGCGGATATGGGAAGAAATCTAGCTGAGATGAATAGGGAAGAGAAGAGGCTAGGACAGCCTGGAGTGCAAAAGAACTCAGTAGAAGGCAAGTCCTGCACAGTTGGTAAAGAAGAAGGGGTGGTTGGTTGGAGGGGTTGAAGGAGAGAAGGTAGGTAGAGAGAAAAAAGGTGAGTTGTCTGACTGGGTAAGAGGGGGTAAGCCAAGGTCCCTGTGAATTGCATTCCACGATTAAGGATCAAAAGATCCTGGACAGTAGAATTATACAGAAAGAATATTGCTGGGACCAGGCTGGAGGGAGAGGCTCATAAAAATTACCCCACTGCATAAGGATATCCCTAGCAGCCATGGGTTGGCATGAAAGTCTTTTGGGGTAGTCGAGGGTAGAGAGGTAGGGATTGGAATCGGCAGGGTTGGGTGAAGGTCAGGCTGTCCCAAAAGAACAGCAGTTCCTAAACTTCGGGGTGGAAGTGGGTGTAAGGATTGAATTTTATTTTCTTTGGGGTGGGTTGGCTGATGGGAGAGGAAAGAGGATGTTTGGTTCGAGTTAGAGGTTGGCTATCAGCAGAGTCTTCAAGCTCTTCTGGGTCGACTGGTGGAAGTGAGGGAGAGGAACGCAGAACGGTAGAGGGTACAAATTTGGCCTTCTTGGAACTCCTCTTAAGGCGTTTGCCATGCTTTTATTTTAAAGGGGAAAGATTTGGGATGGTTGGAGAAGGGTTGGCAAGGTTGAGGTCTGCTAATATAGGTACGGTTGATTTAGAGGAGGTATGAGGTGAGGGTTTGTTTGGTTTTGACCTTGGTGGGTCTGGATGGATGTTTAGGAGGGAGAGTTACGGGTTGACTGGTAGATTCAAGTATGGTACCCTCAAAAGTTGAGGTGTCCCTTTCAGCAACTTTTTTTAATTTAGCAAGCTTCTTTGAAGGTTTTGGTTTAGATGGAGAGGAAGGTGGGGTTGACTTTTTGGACTTCTTAGGCGAAGGTTCCTCAGGCTCATAGAGATCATGATCTTGCCTGGAGAGATCGAAGTCATCCGAAAGTTGACACCAAGAGGTTTTGGATCCTCCTAAGTAGGCAGTCCTTCAGAGGTATAAACCACTTTCCTTTTTCCTTCTTGTCCTGTGTAGAAGGACCAGCAGCAGCAGCAGTAGCTCTCTTAGCTTGATCTTCCCGATACCTGGTGATGTTGTTAACAGTAAAGACATAGGTAATGGTCACCTTAATAAGAATATTACCAGCCATTGTGTTTTCAATCTTCTCATAACCCCTCATTAGAACATTAATCACCCTTACAAAGGGTCTCTTCATTTCGGGGTTAGCTTACACCTTAGCTACACTTTGAAACAGCATATAGAAAATAATTTTATCCCAGTTCAGCTATTTACGAAGAACTACGACTTTAGTCCACAGCAGTTGTTAGGAGGTGAATACGTCTCTTGAGCCATTCTGAAGAGAATGCTCTTGTCTATAAGATGACTAATATGGTAAGGCCCTTCAGGAAATAAGGTCCTGAGCATTTCAGAATAGGACTCTGGCTTGGCCGTTCCTTGCATCATTTCCCAAGCTTGATCGGATTCTTCAGCAGTTAGATCTAATTTGCCTTCAATAAGCAGTCCCAAGATTTTCCCAACCTCCTTATAGTCAAGCTTGTTTAAATATCCTCTGATGTATCCCTTAAGGTAGCTAATATTAACCTTTTCTTCCTTGGTCTGAGGAGGAGGTGGAAGAATCATCCTTGTGAAGAATTCTTTAGCAATTGAGTTGCTGTAGTGGGTATCATCTAGTTGAAACAGAGGAAGAATTCTACAGCCTTCTAAGTCCTTCATTAAGGTCACTCCAGACGAGTACCTTTGGATTGATTTAGCATCAATTGTCATCCCAGGGTGATAGCTGGTTCTTGGTAGAGACAGAATTGGTCTGGTTACAGCCTCAGCAGCCTTGGAGGGTTTGGAAGATTGCTGGATAGCAGTACCAGCAGAAGTGGTAGCTTCAGCAGTTGTAGAGGATTTCTTTGCCTAAAACAACGACAAAGTTAAGGATTACTGATATAAGATGACTATCAGAAGTTCTTGAGGAACATGTACTATCCAGATTGAAACCCAAAGTATGCCAACAAACTAGTATTTCAAAAAGCAAAAGTTCACTAACTACGCAGTTCATATTCAGGGTTATAGACATTCCAAAAAAAACTTAACATTTTCCAGAAAAATCAAAGTGTAAAGGCATAAATGTTCAGAATTTCAGTGTAATAAACACATATGATATCCAGAAATCACCAATGAACAACAATAAATCAACCAATTTCAACATACACCGATAATACATGGTGTCAAATGCAATAGTTCATGAATGTGAGAATTTAAGGAAATAACTATGTAACTTGATTGAAATTGAAATTAACCAAAGAAGGATGTGTAAGAACTACTAACCATTGTAGTTTAGATGAGTGAGAACTGAAGAATCGAAGGATTTAGAGATTCAAACAGGCTTAGTTAGTCCAATAATGGCGTAAATTTTTGAATGAGTGTTTGGCAATTTTTAGAATATGTAAAGTATAAACAGTGAATTTTGCCCTTTTTATCTAACATACAAGTTTATAGGTAGCATTTGATAATTTTTAAGTCTGCCTTTAATGTCTTTGAAAAGTGACTGTACATATAAAGATACTTTGAGAAAAGTGAAGATATAGCCCTTATGGTTTGAAAATAGCCTGTAGGGAGTAAAGGAATTTTGTGAGTACTTACCTGAGGTTGTCCTTTAACACCAGAAAAGTTACACTTGGCTAATAAAATATAAGCAGTTTGATATATAAGCAAAGTGTAATATAATAAAGAAATTTATAAGTGTTAAGGATTGAGGTCAAGTATACCAAGCTCTCCTCTACGATAGGCAAACCTGGTTGAATCAAGTGGCTTGGTGAAAATATCAGCTAACTGTTGATTAGTAGGTACATATTTCATGTTGATATTTCCTTTTTCCACATGATCTTTAAAGAAGTGATATCTTACATCAATGTGCTTGGTCTTGGAGTGCATGGCAGGATTTTGAGATATTGAGATAGCTGATGTGTTGTCACACATGATAGGACAATCAGCAGTTTTGATCTCATAATCTACAAGCTGCTATTTAATCCACAACAGTTGAGAATAGCAGCTACTAGCAGCTATATATTCTGCCTCAGTTGTTGAAGTTGAAATAGAAGCTTGCTTCTTACTGGCCCATGAGATTGGTCGGTTTTCTAAGAACTGACATGTCCCACTGGTGCTTTTCCTATCGACCTTACAAGCAGTAAAGTCAGTATCAGAATAGCCTATAAGAGTAAGAGATGAATTCCTTGGATACCAGATACCTAAGTTGGTTGTATCAATAAGATATATGATGATTCTCTTGATTGCCTGTAAGTGAGACTCCTTTGGATCTTCTTGGAATCTAGCACAAACACAAACAACAAACATGATATTAGGTCTACTAGCAGTTAAATACAGGAGTGAACCAATCATGCCTCTATAAAGAGTCATGTCCACTTTTTTGCCCTTTTCATCTTTGTCAAGAAGGCAGTTATTAGCCATAAGTGTGCTGAAGCTGTTTGCATTCTCAAGCCCAAATTTTTTTATTAGATCCTTTGCATATTTGGCTTGATTGATGAAGGTACCAGTTAAGCTTTGCTGTATTTGAAGTCCTAGGAAGAAATTAAGTTCTCCCATCATGCTCATTTCAAAAAGCTTTGCATAAGCTTTTCGAACCTCTTACTTAGGTTTTCATTAGTAGAGCCAAATATAATATCATCAACATAAATTTGAACAATTAATGAATGACCTTTATGTTTCATGATAAAAAGAGTAGTGTCAATTTGACCTCACAAAGCCTTAAGTTATCAAGAAGTTTGAAAGGGTCTCATACCAGGCTCTTGGAGCTTGCTTGACTCTATACAGTGCTTTCCTCAATTTGTAGACATCCTCTTTTCTTGAATTATCTTGGAATCCTGGTGACTGTTCCACATAAATTTCTTCTTGTAACTCACCATTTAGAAATGCACTTTTAACATCCATTTGATAAAGCTTCAAGTCCTTAAAAGATGCATAGGCAAGGAAGAGTCTGATAGCTTCCAATCTTGTAACAGGAGCCAATGTTTCATCAAAGTCAATTCTATCCTCCTGTCTATAGCCTTAAGCTACCAATCTTGCCTTATTCCTAGTGATGTTTCCATTCTCATTCATCTTATATCTGAAGACCCACTTAGTTCCAATAATAGTTTGTCCTTTAAGTCTAGGAACAAGTATCCAAACTTGGCATCTTTCAAACTGATTAAGCTCTTCTTGGTTGGCTTCTACCCAGATTGGATCCTTCAGAGCTTCATCTACCTTTTTGGGTTTAATGTTTGAGACAAATGCAGTACAGTACATGTGTTTATTCCTTGAAGCTTGTCTTGCCTGAACACTAGCATTGAGATCACCGATGACTTGAGTGATGGGGTAATCTTTTACTTTCTAACTTTAGCAGGAAGGTCTTGTCTGATAGCATTAGCAGAATGGAGTTCTTTAGAAGTGGGGATGTTTGGAGCTTGGTTTTTAGGATGGTAGGTAATTTTCAAGGTTTGCTGAATTACTTCTGAAATAGATGGATCAGCAGATTCCTAAGTATTAGTAGTTTCATGGATGGCTGGTCCATCATCAGAAGTTGGAAATTCTATCATATTGATCCTTGGAGGAACTTGAGGAGATTGAGCATTAGTAGAGTTAGAGCTTGGTTGTTCTGTATCTGTCTCACACCCATCAGAATTATTAGCAATATTAGGAGCCAAATTTGGCCCAATAAAATCAAATTCATCAAAAGAGACATGTACATATTCAACAACTTTAAGAGAATTTTATTATAAACTCTATATGCTTTAAAAAATCTAACATATCCCAGAAATATTCCTTCATCAGATTTGGATTCAAACTTACCTTTATGGTCTCTACCATTGTAAAGAACATAGCATTTGCACCCAAATATTTCAAAGAAACCAATGTTGGGGACTCTGCCTCTCCATATTTCATATGGAGTTTTGTTATGAAATTTGTTAATTAAAGACCTGTTTTGGGTAAAGTAGGCTGCGTTGACAACTTCAACCCAGAAATACATAGGCAGTCTTGTTTCAGTAATTATGGCCTTCCAAGCTTCAATTAGAGTATTTTTCTTCCTTTGAGCAACTCCATTTTGTTGTGGTGCGCCAGCAGCAGAGAAGTTGTGACCAATCCTATGGTCATCGTAATATTTGGCCACACCATTGTTCTTGAATTCAGTTCTATTGTCTGATCTGATATCAGCAATGTCATCCAGCTTCTATAATGTCATAAGCTTCGTTCTTGGAAGATGTCATTTCAACCAAAGTGAATCTTGAATAGTCATCAACCACCACTAGTGTATACTTACTGCCACCAAGACTAGTAGTAGTAACTGGACCAAACAAATCCATATGTAGCAGCTGTAGAGGTTTTATAGTTGATAGATATGGCTTGCTTTTGAAAGAAGACTTGGTGAGCTTTCCTAGCTGGCATGCCTTACACAGCTTGTCATGGTCTGCTAATACCCTTGGCAGACCAATAACTAAGTTGTCCTTTGATAACTTAGAAATATACTTGAAGTTAAGATGGCTGAGTCTCTTATACCACAACCAATCGTTATTATTGGAGCTCTTTGCAACCAAACATAGATTAGATTTTCTTCCAACATCATTCAGATCGACCACATACGCATTTCCTTTTCTAAATCCAGTCAAGATAGTTGTGCAGGTCTCACTGTCCTGATAATGCAATGACTTGAAGTGAATTGACATATCAGCCCCTTATCACAGAATTGTGAAATACTTAGGAGATTATGCTTCAAGCCTTCTACTAAAGACACTTTGATGATGGAAAGTTTTCCTCGAACAATAGATCCATAGCCAATAGTCTTCCCTTTGGAGTTGTCACCAAAGATAACTGAGGGACCCTTTGCTTCAATAATATTGGAGAGAAGATCCTGGACTCCAGTCATGTTCTTAGAGAAGCCACTATCCAGATACCATAAGTCTTTCTCCTCCTCATTGACAGCCATGAAGCATTCCTGAAATTTAAACATTTAAGTATATGGTCCCTTTTATTTTTGGGTCCTGAGGGTTAGCAGCCTTTTAGGACCCATACCTGTTTAACCTTTGGAGGTGTGAATCCTTTAGGTTTAGGTATGAATCTTAGAAGGCATTCATGAATTTTGTGGCCATTACCTTTACAGTAACAACAGTAATGGAAACATTGAACATGTCTGATGACATCCTTGGGAGTCTTTTTATGATCAGCAGTTTTGAGAATGACTTGTCTGCTGATGATAGGCTTATTGGTTTTAGGCTGGCAATGCAACTTCCTAGTGTTATTAGGCTTAGCTACAGTAGGCCTTTTTACAAAAGGTTTCACATTTTCATGCATAATTCCCTTGAGCTTTTCATCAGCAGAGTTGTGGTTTTTTTGTTTTTTAAAGGGAAACAGGGACGACACCCTGCTAGATTTTATTAGAAAAATAAAAAGATACAAACTTGAGGGCAACAACTAGCTTGGCCCTTATAAACAGGAGGACAAAGGAGCCTGACCTCGAAAAGAGATACAAAGCAAAAAACGAAAAAAAAAAACTAGGAAATACGAACACGAGGGATTCCTTGAGCATCCATCAGAACACCTCTAATAGAATTAGGGAGAGGGGTTAATGAAGAGAAAGAAGCATCCAATTCAGAATCCATAGCAAGGTTTGCTAGACCATCAGCCACCGTGTTAGCTTCTCGGAAACAATGTTGAAATAAATAATTACCCGATATCTGCATAGAAATAATAGCACGGATGTAATAAAAGGAATGCCAAGGAGGAGAATGACCCCTTTGTGATATAACCGAAGAGATACCCCAAGTCCAATTCCACAATAGAGTTTTGGAAACCTTGAGAAATAAGCCAACTAACTCCTTGAAAATGAGCTCTAATCTCAGTAACGGAGTTCAAGCAAACGCCATAATAAGAAGAGAAACCATGAATAAATCGACCCTCAGAGTCGCGAATCATACCTCCACCTCCGCCAATACCAGGATTACCTCGACTACCACCGTCTGTGTTAAGTTTAACAATGCCCAAAGGAGGCTTAATCCAAGAAACATCTTGAATAGTTACCTTCTTAGGCCGACAAACCTTGAGGTAGTGTAATACCCCGATCCTACTTCTTTCCTAGTTCACTCGTATGTCGGGTCAATTCGAGTGTTGTTTCGTGTGTTTAACGTTGGGTATGTTTGAGTCTTGAGTTCTTTGATATTTGTGCATCAATACAGAATGATTAGGTTGAGTTTTGAGTGTTTTTTAACCTAATCATTCTATCCATCCGAACATCCTGTAGTAATTTGGCCATAGCTTTGTGTAGAAAACTCGGATTTGCAAACCGTTTGATTCTGTATAAACTAGACTCAAAGATATTTAAAACCATATATTATTTGTAATTTTTAGACTTGTACATCATCCTAGGCATGTCTTTAAAGTTGACTCAAAATCATATTTGTGACAGCTTTGACTAGGTTTTAAGTGACTTCACCATTTGACCAATTTGCTTTGACCAAAGTTAGGCAAAAACTTATGACTCTTTGACCAGGCTTTCTTAGACTCTTAAACACCATGAGAGGCCTAAAATATCTCCCATTTTCGTCCTCTTCAACCATGAACAAGAGAGAGAGTAGAGAAAGAGTTTAGAGAAAGAAATGATGATATCTTGAGCTTCACTTGTCCGATTGACGATCCGTCTTCACCGTTGCAAAGCTCTTGACTAGAGGAACACATTACATGGATTGCATGCTGATTTTCATGGTTTAATTTCATTGGAGGTAAGTAACTATGATGTTTTGTATGTTTATGAGTTGAATTTGGAGAGTAAAACATGTAGGTTGTGTTAGATGATGATCCTTGTGTTGATCTCTTGGAAGAAATATGTTATTTGTAATGCCCGCACCATTTGCACTAATTGCATCATTCACATTCATTCTATATTTATGCTTCTTATGTTAACATCGTCATTTCATGTGCATAAATCATTCGAATATGCTTGCATTTGAGTTTATTGTACACTTTTCAAATGTATGGTTATGTGTTGTAAGTGTTATGTTAACACCTAGAGTGGCCTAATTGATCAAACCTAGGAAATGGAGATAATTAGAAGTGAGGCATTCCAGTAGGTCTTGCACGGCCACGCAGCCTTTTATGGCACGGCGGTGCATGTGTGCCACGGTCGTGCCACCTTGTTGACACGACCGTGCGTGAGTGGCCAAACATTCCAGTAAGTTTGGCACGGCCGCGCACCTTTGTTGACACGGCCGTGCAAGGATTCCAGAAAGTTTGGCACGGCCGCGCAGTATTTCTTGGCACGGCCGTGCGCGACTGACACGGCCGTGCACCTTGACATGACACGGCCGTGCAAAGCGTCAGACTCTGTTATTTTGTTAGACGAGATTTTAAGTTGTTGACTAGTTGACTTGATCTCAAAGGCTGAGATCAAGCCACGACCAAGGCTTGTAATATCTGAGTGGTTTAGTCACCTTAAGTCCCTTTGGAGAGTCAAGACTCTCTCCATAACTCACATACAACCTTGGCAAAGATAGAGAGAAAGAGAGAAGAGTTTGTGCAAGAAAATCCTTGCCAATTGCTCAATTGGAGACCAAATCATCATCCAACACCACCATTGTGAAGCTATTGGCTAGTAGAAGCCATTCTTGACCTTGTATGTACCTTAGCTTGGGTTGAATCTTCAAAGAGTAAGCTACTATCCCTTGTTCTTCCACAATTATGAGTTATTATACATGCTAGACTTGTTAGATGGTGATATGTGTTAGAAATTTAAGTATGTTTGACTATGTTGACTTTTCAAATTCGTGGTTGACTTTTTGGTTGTGTTTAGAGACTCATGTTTACATGTTAGAAATGTGAAATATGTTTAGTAATTGTTAAGTTTACGGTATGATTAATTCGCGTAAACTCGAACTCATTAGAAACCGAAAATGACTCTAACGGAGTTCGTTAGGATTTCATAATCGATGAGACCACGTGTGTGATTTGGGAATTCTTGAATGATTTGAGTGATTCGTTAGAAAATTTGATTACACCGATTGTGTGTTTAATATTACGTAAATTGTCGTAATTATTGTAAGTTGGTTATTTGTGGTGTGAGATTATTATGACTCACTTGTGACATTCATATTATTGTCAATTGTTGTTGTTGTGGTATACTCCCTACTTTGGAGTATGACCTTTTATGTTTAAATGTCGAGTAAACATCTACTTGTGCATTTAGTTAAGTCCATGGCATATTTGTTAGCGGTGTAATGACACTCGATTATTGCGTGAGCTGGGGCTACGTAATAGTCGAAGGCTAATACATCGGGCCTCGCCCTACCGTTGGCCACGGTAGGGGTATAGCGCCATTTGTTGTACGGAATAAATGCAACCTTGGTAAGCTATATCCGTGGTAGATTCTTGGGTTGTAGGGACCGAGATCACCCGTCGACGTGAATACAGAAGATGGTTCACATGTGTTTTGGTTATTGGTTGTCTTGGTCGAGCACGTCAACAACGGCTCTACACTTGGTATATTATTGGTTGGTTGGTTGGAAGTATTGGTTTGGTCGGAGGTGTACCTCGACGCCGTATCCCTTTAATGTGTTTACTTATAGTTTCTATGTGCTTCCTATATGAACGAATGTTGGTCATGGTTTCCAACCGGTATGGGACGGTTGGCGATCGTCGAGCCTCTCGTGTAGTATGGGGTTGTTTGGCTATGTGCAATACATGTTATTTCCATTTAGTATTGAAATGATATTGTGATGATATGAATATTTGTTATATTTATTGTCTTGCACCTAGCATGCCATATTGTTGCATTAGTAGCTTATTGAGTTTTCAACTCACCCCGTTTGTTTTCATTTGTTTTCCTTAGATCAAGCGCCGGCGAGGAATCCCTAGTGTTCGTGTTCGGTCCATTGGGGACGACATCTTTTGGTAGTACACCTTGTGCCTAAGTATTTTCTTTTGGTGAGGCCGAGGGTGTACTTGTTATTTAAACAATGTATTTGTTGGGTAGATGTCTTGATTGTTATATGTTATATTCTTTGTTGTGCCGGCATGGTTGCCGTGCTGTTGTACATATTGTTAACTTTTATTCCGCGTACTCTGATATGGTTTATATATGTACCGAGGATGTTAGCTCGAGTTTGTTGTTGCTAGCTAACGTGTTATTTCTCCGGCTTGTTTCGCCGTCGAGGTTTAGTATTGTTTAAAAGGTTTTGTTGTTTAAAGAAAACTTGCACGTGCATTACAGGGTTTTCTCATGACTTTGCATTCTTTTAAATGGAATTTTTGGGATGCTATTTTCGTGTTTTCCGCATTGTCTCGCGCTCCGAACGGGATTCACATCGGATCTCGGGTCGGGTCGCGACAGTTGGTATCAGAGCATAAGTTAGCTAGCCGGGAGAGAATCTTTGGCTTAGGAGGGTTGGTTGTGTGTTTAAGTCGTTAACGTCGAGTGTTTATTGCAGGTGATCCATCATGGTTGAGACTAGACATGGTGCTAGTACGGAGGACGGTGGCTCTAGTGGAGCCGGTAATCCTTCAACTGAGCAGGGTAATACTCCGCCACCCACACAACCTAGAGTTCAACCTACGGGATAGCCGGGGGTACAGCCTGAGATGCCGGTAATCAGAATGAGGGGATTGTGAATATGATGCAGGGATTCATGCAGTCGATGATGGAGATAAACAGGCAGAATATAGAGTTACAGAGGCAGGCAATGGCAGGTTTGGGACAGGCAGGAGGTCACAGGGTGGCCCAACCAGCTGGGGGCAACGGGGATTATGACCGGAGACTAGGGAGGTTTTTGAAAATGAAGCCAAGGAGCTATGACGGGGAGCCGGATCCGATGAAGGCGGAGAGATGGATTGAGTCGATTGAGAAGATCTTTGCAGCGATTGACTGTACTGATGGTGACAAGATTAAATTCGCAGCTTTTAAGTTAGAGGATGCCGCTGAACATTGGTGGCGAGTACTTGAGGCGAGTTGGGTGCAGGAAGGTGTGGAACGGACTTGGGAACTATTTCTGCGACAGTTCAGGAACCATTTTGTCCCCGACGTGGTACAAGCAAAGAAGGAGGTAGAGTTTCTGAGTCTTGACCAGGGATCGTTGACAGTGGGACAGTATTCTGCGAGGTTCACGGCATTGGCACGGTATTGTTCGCACTTGATTCCAACGGAAGAAAAGAAGGTCTATCGGTTTGTAAAGGGGTTGAGGATGGAGTATAGGAAGCAACTGTTACCGCTTGATCTACGTAGTTACCAAAGTGCGGTGGATAAAGCATACAAGATTGAACATGACATCGAGGAGCACCGGGGTAAGCCGGGTAACAGGGATGGTAATCAGCAGTCTTCGCAGCAAACCGGAAGAGCGGAACACGGTGGGACTCCTAACAAAGGGAAGAATGTGGTTAGACCGGCAGCCAAACGGGACAGAACCGGAGGCCAAGGACAGCGTGAGTCGAGGTTTACTTGTAACTTCTGCAAGAAGGCTGGGCACTCAGAGGAGAGGTGTTGGATAAAACAGGGAAGATGCTTGTTGTGTGGTGATGACCGGCATTTTCAAAAGGATTTTTCAAGGAATAGGGGTTTACCTCAGGGTGGTGCACAACAGAACACGGGGGTAAAGAGAAACAATGACGGTCGACCGAGGGTTCAGGGTCGAGTGTTCGCCTTAGATCAGAGGGGTGTTCCCGATGCTCCCAACGTGATAGGAGGTACTTTATTTGTCTCGAGAGAGCGAGCCCGAGTCCTTATAGATCCAGGGTCATCGCATTCCTACATTGCATCTCACTTTGCATGCCACTTGCATACTATGCCTGAATTGCTGTCTTATGTGTTAGAGGTGTCTACTCCGATGGGAAAGTGCCTAATTGCTTCTGATGTTCATCGTGCATGCGAAGTTGTTATTGATGATCATGTTTTGCTTGCGGATTTGGTAGTGTTGCCTATCTGTGATTTTGATGTTATTTTGGGCATGGATTGGTTGCACACTCATCATGCCATAGTTGATTGTCGTAAGAAAACTGTCACGTTTGAATTGCCTCATATGCCTCCGTTTATGTTTGAGTGTGATAAATGCATGGGTGGTATTCGTATGATATCGGCTTTGAAAGCCCGAAAATTGTTGTCACATGGGTGTACCGGGTACTTAGCATGTGTGGTTGATAAGTCTAAGAAAGTTGTTATGTTGGAAGATGTTCCAATTGTACGTGAATTTCCGGATGTGTTTTCATCGGAGTATGACTAGCCTCCGGATAAAGAGTTGGAATTCTGTGTTGAATTGTTGCCAGGTACCGCTCCAATGTCAAAGGCACCGTATCGTATGGCACCGGCAGAATTGAAGGAGTTAAAGGTACAGTTGGAGGAGTTGTTGAATCGGGGTTTCATTAGGCCGAGTGTATCGCCGTGGGGTGCACCGATTTTGTTTTGAGAAAGAAAGATGGATCCTTGAGATTGTGTATTGACTACGGGAGTGAATCGGGTAACTATTAAGAACAAATATCCCTTGCCACACATTGATGATTTGTTTGACCAACTACGGGGCTCGGTTGTGTATTCAAAATTTGATCTTGAAGTGGTTACCATCAAGCGAAGGTTAGGGCGGAGGATATACCGAAGACGGCATTTCGAACTCGATACTGGCATTTCGAGTTTGTTGTGATGCCATTTGGGTTGACAAATGCACCGGCTGTGTTCATGGATTTGATGAATAGGATATTCTTGCCTTATCTAGATTGTTTCGTGGTGGTGTTTATTGATGATATTCTTGTGTACTCCAAATCCTGGGAGGAGCACGAGAAACATTTGAGGATTGTGTTGTCGGTGTTGAGAGAAAAGAAGTTGTATGCGAAATTCAGCAAGTGTGCATTTTGGCTCGAGGAGGTCTCGTTTCTAGGCCATGTTGTTTCGGGAGATGGTATTTCGGTGGATCCACTTAAGATCGAGGCAGTGGTGAAATGGAAGAGACCCGAGTCAGTAACAGAGATTCGAAGCTTCTTGGGTTTGGCGGGTTATTGTTGGATGTTTATTGAAGGGTTTTCAAAGATTGCGACTCCGATGACTAACTTGACCCAAAAGAATAGACCTTTTGTATGGGATGACAAATGCGAGGCGGGTTTCCAAGAACTGAAGAAGAGGTTGACCACAGCTCCGATCTTGGCACTACCGAACGGACAGGATGAGTTGGTGATATACAGTGATGCGTCAAAAGAGTGTTTGGGATGTGTTTTGATGCAAAACGGGAGAGTGATTGCGTATGCTTCTCGGAAGTTGACCTCGTTTGAACAGAATTATCCTACCCACGACATTGAGTTGGCTGCGATCATCTTTGCTCTACACAAGTGGAAACACTATCTCTACGGGGCCAAGTTTGAAGTGTTCACCGATCACAAGAGCCTCAAGTACATATTTTCTCAAAAGGAGCTGAACAATAGACAACGGAAATGGATTGAAAGACTTAAGGACCATGATTGTACCATCTTGTATCATCCGGGGAAAGCGAACGTGGTAGCGGATGCACTTAGCCGAAAGGCGTACATGTCTTGCTTGATGACCCGTGAATGGAAGATGCTTGAGGATGTTCGAGATTGGAGTCCGAGTAGATCGAGACAGGGAGTAATTTTTGCGAACCTTCGGGCTACGCCGGCATTGATCCAAAGGATTAAAGGGACACAAGAGGATGACCCGGAATTGAAGACGTTGATTGATGGGTTAAATGAAGAGAAGACGAAAGATTTTCCAAAGAACAATGATGGGATCCTTGTGTTTCAAAACAGAATTTGTGTACCGGCGATAGATGAAGTGAAGAGACAAGTGTTGGAGGAGGCTCACAAGTCTAGATACACGATCCATCCGGGGAGTACTAAGATGTATCGAGACTTGAAGAGGAATTTTTGGTGGAGTGGTATGAAGAGAGAGGTGGCCGAGTTCGTATCGAGATGCTTGACATGTCAACTTGTAAAGGCTGAACATCAACGACCGGCAGGCTTGTTACAACCATTGGAGATTCCGGAGTGGAAATGGGAGAACATAGCGATGGATTTTGTGACAGGATTGCCAAAGACTAGTAAGGGTCACAACGCAGTTTGGGTGATTATTGACAGGTTGACTAAGTCGGCACACTTCCTTCCGATTGTGATGACTTACCCGATGGATAGACTTGCTACCTTGTACATACAGGAGATCGTGAGGTTACATGGAGTACCAGTTAGCATAGTGTCGGATCGAGATCCACGGTTCACTTCGCGATTTTGGCAGTCACTACAGGATGCTTTGGGTACGAAGTTAACTCTTAGCACAACTTTTCACCCACAGACGGACGGGCAATCAGAGAGGACCATACAAATACTTGAGGACATGTTGCGAGCTTGTTCGATGGATTTCAAAGGAGTTTGGGATTCACACATACCATTGATAGAGTTCGCATACAACAACAGCTACCAGTCGACCATTGAGATGGCTCCTTATGAAGCGCTGTATGGAAGAAAGTGTCGCTCTCCAATTTGTTGAGATGAAGTCGGCGAAGCAAAGATATGGAGTCCAGACATGGTGCACGAATCGGTCGAGAGTGTGAAGCTCATCCGGGAAAGGTTGAAAACGGCTTAAAGTCGACAAAAGAGTTATGCGGATCATCGGCGGAGGGACCTAGAATTCGAAGTTGGTGATCATGTGTTCTTGAAGGTTTCGCCACGAATTGGGGTCAAGAGGTTTGGTAGGAAAGGAAAACTGACTCCAAGGTTCATTGGTCCATTTGAGATTTTAGAGAGGGTTGGGAAGTTAGCTTATAGACTTGCCCTACCACCGTCGATGTCGGGCGTTCATGCGGTGTTCCACGTGTCTATGTTAAGGACGTACTTATCGGATGCATCGCACATTTTGGAGTATGAGTCGGTAGACTTGACACCCGATCTATCCTATGTTGAGCAGCCCGTGAGGATACTCGACACTAAAGAACAAGTGTTGAGGTCGAAGTCCATTCCCCTTGTGAAAGTCTTATGGAGAAGTCATAACATCGAGAAGGCCACTTGGGAGTTAGAACAAGAGATGCGTGACAAGTACCCTTCATTGTTTGTTGAGTTTGGTAAGTAAATTCGCGGACGAATTTATTCTAAGAGGGTGAGGGTGTAACGCCCGCACCATTTGCACTAATTGCATCATTTACATTCATTCTATATTTGTGCTTCTTATGTTAACATCGTCATTTCATGTGCATAAATCATTCGAATATGCTTGCATTTGAGTTTATTGCACACTTTTCAAATGTATGGTTATGTGTTGTAAGTGTTGTGTTAACACCTAGAGTGGCCTAATTGATCAAACCTAGGAAATGGAGATAATTAGAAGTGAGGCATTCCAGTAGGTCTTGCACGACCGCGCAGCCTTTTATGGCACGGCCGTGCATGTGTGACACGGTCGTGCCACCTTGTTGACACGACCGTGCGTGAGTGGCCAAACATTCCAGTAAGTTTGGCACGGCCGCGCACCTTTGTTGACACGGCCGTGCAAGGATTCCAGAAAGTTTGGCACGGCCGCGCATTATTTCTTGGCACGGCCGTGCGCGACTGACACGGCCGTGCGCCTTGACATGACACGGCCGTGCAAAGCGTCAGACTCTGTTATTTTGTTAGACGAGATTTTAAGTTGTTGACTAGTTGACTTGATCTCAAAGGCTGAGATCAAGCCACGACCAAGGCTTATAATATCTGAGTGGTTTAGTCACCTTAAGTCCCTTTGGAGAGTCAAGACTCTCTCCATAACTCACATACAACCTTGGCAAAGATAGAGAGAAAGAGAGAAGAGTTTGTGCAAGAAAATCCTTGCCAATTGCTCAATTGGAGACCAAATCATCATCCAACACCACCATTGTGAAGCTATTGGCTAGTAGAAGCCATTCTTGACCTTGCATGTACCTTAGCTTGGGTTGAATCTTCAAAGAGTAAGCTACTATCCCTTGTTCTTCCTCAATTATGAGTTATTATACATGTTAGACTTGTTAGATGGTGATATGTGTTAGAAATCATCAAATTTGAGTATGTTTGACTATGTTGACTTTTCAAATTCGTGGTTGACTTTTTGGTTGTGTTTAGAGACTCATGTTTACATGTTAGAAATGTGAAATATGTTTAGTAATTGTTAAGTTTACGGTATGATTAATTCGCGTAAACTCGAACTCATTAGAAACCGAAAATGACTCTAATGGAATTCGTTAGGATTTCATAATCGATGAGACCACGTGTGTGATTTGGGAATTCTTGAATGATTCGAGTGATTCGTTAGAAAATTTGATTACACCGATTGTGTGTTTAATATTACGTAAATTGTCGTAATTATTGTAAGTTGGTTATTTGTGGTGTGAGATTATTATGACTCACTTGTGACATTCATATTATTGTCAATTGTTGTTGTTGTGGTATACTCCCTACTTTGGAGTATGACCTTTTATGTTTAAATGTCGAGTAAACATCTACTTGTGCATTTAGTTAAGTCCATGGCATATTTGTTGGCGGTGTATTGACGCTCGATTATTGCGTGAGCTGGGGCTACGTAATAGTCGAAGGCCAATACATCGGGCCTCGCCCTACCGTTGGCCACGGCAGGGGTATAGCGCCATTTGTTGTACGGAATAAACGCAACCATGGTAAGCTATATCCGTGGTAGATTCTTGGGTTGTAGGGACCGAGATCACCCGTCGACGTGAATACAGAAGATGGTTCACATGTGTTTTGGTTATTGGTTGTCTTGGTCGAGCACGTCAACAACGGCTCTACACTTGGTATATTATTGGTTGGTTGGTTGGAAGTATTGGTTTGGTCGGAGGTGTACCTCGACGCCGTATCCCTTTAATGTGTTTACTTATAGTTTCTATGTGCTTCCTATATGAACGAATGTTGGTCATGGTTTCCAACCGG
This sequence comes from Platycodon grandiflorus, assembly GCA_016624345.1. Classification (NCBI taxonomy): domain Eukaryota; kingdom Viridiplantae; phylum Streptophyta; class Magnoliopsida; order Asterales; family Campanulaceae; genus Platycodon; species Platycodon grandiflorus. The sequence goes on along the minus strand of CM028363.1, from coordinate 63,589,974 downwards.
TATGAGACGGTTGGCGATCGTCGAGCCTCTCGTGTAGTATGGGGTTGTTTGGCTATGTGCAATACATGTTATTTCCGTTTAGTATTGAAATGATATTGTGATGACATGAATATTTGTTATATTTATTGTCTTGCACCTAGCATGCCATATTGTTGCATTAGTAGCTTATTGAGTTTTCAACTCACCCCGTTTGTTTTCATTTGTTTTCCTTAGATCAAGCGCCGGCGAGGAATCCCTAATGTTCGTGTTCGGTCCATTGGGGACGACATCTTTTGGTAGTGCACCTTGTGCCTAAGTATTTTCTTTTGGTGAGGCCAAGGGTGTACTTGTTATTTAAACAATGCATTTGTTGGGTAGATGTCTTGATTGTTATATGTTATATTCTTTGTTGTGCCGGCATGGTTGCCGTGCTGTTGTACATATTGTTAACTTTTATTCCGCGTACTCTGATATGGTTTATATATGTACCGAGCATGTTAGCTCGAGTTTGTTGTTGCTAGCTAACGTGTTATTTCTCCGGCTTGTTTTGCCGTCGAGGTTTAGTATTGTTTAAAAGGTTTTGTTGTTTAAAGAAAACTTGCACGTGCATTACAGGGTTTTCTCATGACTTTGCATTCTTTTAAATGGAATTTTTGGGATGCTATTTTCGTGTTTTCCGCATTGTCTCGCGTTCCGAACGGGATTCACATCGGATCTCAGGTCGTGTCGCGACATTATTAGTTACTCCTAATGATATTTTGTTGTTTTAAGTTACTGATTTAAGTTGGAAATGTAATGGGGGAAATACATGATGATTTTTGGAAGCCAAATGCTTAGTTTTTGAATTGAAATTGGTCATTGTTTTAAGGCATGTTGTCGAATTTATTGGGGAAAATTCGTCCATGGGAATTATCTGAATTTTTTATATGTTTTACATTTATAGGTTTTGTATCATCCTGTAAATTTTCATAAATTTTAGAGGTCAGGAAGTACCTCGTTTAGGTTGTGTATTATTGACACGCAGAATGGACTGTTGCTGGAAATTATGGTTTGTAGTTCAATCTTTATGTGGTTGCATGTTGATGAATATAAGTCCAAATGGACTGATTTAAAATGGTAAATTGTAATTTAGATTTTCTAGTTTTTGGGTATATAAGATTCATAATATTTGGACATGCGTAGATTATTTGGTGAGATGTTGGTTACAAGTTAGAACGAAAAACACATGAATTTCAAGATAGTTGCAGTCCTTGTTTTGGGCTATTTTTGTGAAAAGTCTGGTACTAATCTACTATTGATAATGTGCTAAATTTTGGATATGTTATTCTTATATATGTTAGGTTGTTCTCTGTAAATTTTCATAAATTTTAGAGGTCGGGAAGTACCTCGTTTAGGTTGTGTTTTATCGTTGTGCCGAGTAAACTGTTGCTGGAAATTCTGGGTATTAGATCTAACTTTAAGTGACTGATTCTTGATGATTATAAGTCCAAATGAGGTAATTCAAAGTGCTAAATTATAGTTCCAGATGTCTAGTTTCTAAATATCAAATGATTGTAATATTTCAAATTTTGTGGAATATTTGGTGAATTTAACGGTACTATTGTGCAGTACCAAATACGTATTATTGTTGTTAGTCTCCAAGAATTAGAGACTTGTCAATGTGTAATTGTTGTTATTATTAAACCTTGAGTATTGGTAACTCGTTAGAATTGTGTTAGTTGTTGCTCGCGATTAATTGGCGAGATTTCTATGGGTGGAAGATACACCAAATATAGGGTGTTAGGATTGGTGTAGTTATTTAGGGACGATACTGTGGTTCGTCCCGATGTTTCGAAAATGGGTATTGACTCTAGTTGAGTCGACATGAGATAGTATATTTATTTTTAAAAACTATACGAGCTATATACTAGTTGTGACTAACTCTGGCGGAGTCGAATAGGACGTAATAAACAAACAACGAATAATGTGGTGATTTTATTAATGGGTATAATCGAATCTATGGAGTTGAGCAATGGGTAGTATTAATCCCTACATGACATATATTAATTTCCTACCATGTGGGATGACAAATTGATAGGTTTATGACTTAGTAGAACTTTGACCTTGGTTGACTGAGTCAAACATTAGTTGACTACAAGTTACGTTGAATAGTTGAGTTATGCTCTTATATAAATAAGTGTTAATGATTTATAATTTCCTCTTCAATAGAGTATATTAAGTGATTATAGGATACTATAAGGATCCTAAGTTGAGTGTAATGGCTCTGTATTAATTAATGGTTGTAAGTACAAGTAGACTTACCTTACGTTGGGGTTATGTATGTGTCTAGCTATCAGACACTGTATGGTGGTTGAGTTGTACAATAGGCCCACTTTTTTCATTGTCTTGTTTTGTCTATATGTTTAATGATTACGGACATGTTGTGATTGTTCTAGTATGAGATAGGACAATCATCCTACTTTGATGATTGATTGTGGGACAATCATTCTACTTTGATGATTGATTGTGTGTTTAGTATTTACAAGCACATTGAGTTGATTTGGTATGTGATTCAAGAGAACACATTTTGATTTGTTGAAAATGACGAGTAAATATCTACTTGTGCATTGCATTGAGTCTAGCTGGCATTCTTGGTAAAGTTATGGTAGGACGATGTATAGTCTTTACGAATGGGATTCGTGATCGCTATGGGTCGCCGTACCGGTTCTCACACACCCTCACCTGTTGGCTGCAGGTGGGACGTAGCCCTACTGTTGTAGCAATACGCATGACTTTGGTTTGCTAGTAGAACCCGATGGGATCGGGGACGTCGATACTACTTACACGAGTATCGAGGCACGTTTGTTTTCTCATGTATTGCAGGAGCAACGCGAAGTTGGAAAAAGAGAAATGATATCCTATATTATGTGGTTTATTTACAAGCACTTATGTGAACATCAAGGTGTTTTGTGACTTGCGTGAATTGTATATCAATGATGATATTACATGTTCAGTTGTGGTGTATAAATGCTATTACCATGTTACTAATATCGCTTGAGCATTATGCCATGTCATGTAGTTGCATTAGGGTCTTGGTTTACTGTTGCATTCATACCCATAACACATAATACATTATAGTGGCTTACGAGGTCTTTTAGACTCACTCAACAACCTCCCCAGTTTGCAGGTTAAGTTCCAGCACACGAGTCTTGAAGCTTGGAGTTAGCAAGATGTATTTGTATTATCATTTTCTTCTTATTTCTTGTACTGTGAGATCGTGAGGTTTTCTAGGTTATGTAAACTTAGTATATGGGTAGAAACAGTTGTATTCTTCAGATTTGTATTTTAATGCCGACTTATGAGGTCGTGCCGGTTGTAGTATTTTATAATTTCGGTTTACAGCTCGTGGTCTTGGTGTGGCCTTATGCCTGTCGATACTTTATAAGTAGTTTTCCCGAGCGCGTAGCTCGTGGTGTTTATTTTAGTGTTGTTCTCCGGTGTATGTTTGGTCGTTGAGGTTTATTTAGTTGTGGTTGTTGTTCGAGTTTTTGCAACTCACATTTTATCTTGTATCCGCTGCATTAGTTTTGGTTTTGAGCTTTTGTGGCTCACTCTTATCAGTTGATTTGGTACGTTTTGTTATTTTGGCGCATCGAGTTGGGGTTTAACGTCGGATCTTGGACTCGGGTTGTCATAGGTAGGTTCCTGACCAATTTATGGCCGCAAACTTAACAGGATTGAAAATAAAATTGACCTCACTTTGAATTGCAATAATAACCCCACGGCAGAAGACTGAGTTCCCTCAAAAACAGCCCTGTTTCGAGCTTTCCATAAGTGCCAAAAAAGCACAGAAGGAATGATGGAGTAGAGTAACGAGCCAGCTTGAGACCACCAATACATACAATGATGCTAGATCAAGGAATTTATCTCACCCAAGCCAAGAGAGGCATGAAAGTTCTGCCAAACACATGAAGCCAGACTACTTTTCAAGAAAACATGGGAAAAAGTTTCAACTTTCGGTTGGGATAGACAACAGCTACACCACGAAGCCATACTGAAACCTTTTTTATTAACTACTTCGTCAATAGGAAGATGAGACAGAAGCAATTGCCACATAAAGATGCTTATATTTCGGGGAATGAAGCGCTGTCAAACATTCTTAGAAGTCAGGAGAGAGGGACCAGCCTCACGGGTTAGAGCAGTAGCATATTTAAGAGAAAAGTTGCCCTTGGTTGTTACTGTCCAGCACGGCTTGTCATCTTTGTCATCTAAGCGAACCTGCTGTTCGAGGAGACTGTGAATAGCATTGGGGAGTAGCGAAGATAAGGCTTAGGGAGATAGGGATAAGGCTGTCTGAAATAAGTCCCAGGCAGAAACTAAATTCGCATCGTCCTTGGCCAGAATAGGGAAGGTAGGAAGCCATTTATCATGTCTAATTGAGCAGTCTCCCTTTCCAATATTCCATTGAATAAAAGGCTCCGCAATAGATCGAGCTTTTAGAAGCCTACGCCAAATATGGGATCCTTTACTAGTAGCCACAATAGGGTGATTTGATAAACAATAATGAGTACGCAAGAAATCAAGCCAAATGCTCTTTTAAGTACAGAACCTCCACTAAAGTTTAATAGAAAAAGCCTTAACCAAAGCAGAGATGGAAGATATACCAATACCACCCTCTGATTTAGGGCGGCAGTAGGAATGCCAAGATATCCAATGAGCTTTATGCCGACCTTCTATGTTCCTCCAAAAGAAATTAGGAAGCATTCTTTCAATAAGGTTAATGATTGACACCGGAGGGTCCAAAGCAGCTAGGAGGTAAGAAGACATCGAGTGTAAAACATGTTTAATGAGAGTTAGCCTTCCTGATTGAGAAAGAAAAGAGCCTATCCAGGTTCCAATACGATGTCGTATCTTGGTAATAGGATCAAAATAATGCTTTTTCTTACGACCCATATACAGAGGGCAGCCCAAGTAAATAATAGGAAAAGAACCAATGCGATACCCCAAGAGCGTAGCAATAGAGTTCAACCTACAGACATCTACAGAAGAATCCCCAAAGAAACTACTTTTGGAACCGTTAACAAGCTGTCCTGAAGAGCTCTCATAGGCGGAAAGTAATGCAACATGCTTCCAAAGAGAACGCGAATGCCCATTACAGAAAATCACAACATCATCATCAAAAGCTAAGTGAGAGACAATTGGGAAACCACTAGAAGTAGAATAAGCAGACAAAGGGTCTTCAAGATAAAGTTTAATCAGGCTACAACTCAAAACTTCAGCCACAATAATAAAAAGACTCGGGGACAAAGGGTCTCCCTGATAAAGACCGCGATACGAAGGGAAAAACCCCGTAAGCGCACCATTAACAAGGATAGAGAACCAATTTTAAGAGATTATACGCCAAACAAAGTCGATCAAAAAGAACCAAGAGACCCTATCAAACGACTTTGCCATATCAATCTTAATAATCATGTTTGAACCCGTGACTTTCTTCCTCAAGTAACTCATAAGCTCTTGAGCAAGGAGGATATTATCATGAATGTCTCTGCCTTTAGTAAATGCACTTTGGTTAGGAGAAATTATATGAGGAAGAATCCTTGCCAGCCGAGAAGCCAATAATTTGAAAATAACCTTATTACAGAAGTTAAATAGGCTAATAAGTCTAAGATCCTTAAAAGAGCTGGGATTGTCAACTTTAGGAATAAGAGCAATTAAAGTGCTAGTCCAAGATTGAGGCATAGAGAATCCTGAGAAGAATTCTAATATGGCAAGAAGAAGATCACTGCCAATGATATCCCAGCAGGAAGTATAAAACTTCCCAGAAAATCCATCTAGACCCGATGCACTATCTCCACTCATAGCAAAAACCGTTCTCTTAACTTCCTCCATGGAGGAAAGGGCAAGAATCTCTGTATTCCATTCTGTGGTCACCAAGGATGGAATAACATCTAGAAAAGAATCATCACCAATGCCATCGGCTGTCAGCTGAGACTGAAAATAAGAAATACCTGCCTGCTTGATAGAGTCTTCAGAGGTAAGAATAGACCCATCCGTATCCATGATAGAGTGAAGATGAAGTTTGCGGCGGGCTTTTCGGACAGAAGCATAGAAAAGCTTGGTGTTACCTTGGCCTTCCTTCAACCATGTAATGTGGGACTTCTGAGCCCAATAAGCTTCTTCCCTTCGAAGCAGAAGCCGATGCGTAGCTTGAGACTCAAGTAACGCAGCCCGATTAGGGTCAGATGGATTTAACTCTAAATATAATTCTTTTTCAAGGACATCTACCTCTGCTACTTTTAATGAAGAAAAGATATTACCAAATGTCTCTTTATTCCAGGATTTAAGAGCGGTCTTAACATTTCAAAGTTTGCCTAAAAAAGCTGTGAAAGGCCGGCCAGAAACAAGGAGCTGCCATGCAGTATTGACAACATCAAAAAACGTAGGATGGCTAATCCACACATTAAGAAAACGGAATGAGGCCGCATGAGTAGGAGTTGCCCGACCATAGGTGAGAAGCAAAGGGGAGTGATCCGAGCGAGTACGAGGGAGGTAAAGAACAGTGAAAGATACAAAGTTATCTAGCCAGCCAGGATTGCCAAGAAGCCTGTCAATGCGCTGATGAATAGTATGAGCTCCCTCTCTTTTATTCCACCAAGCATAAGCTGAACCAGAAAATCCTAGATCAATCAAACCTGAGGCTGCCAAGCAAGCATGGAAGTCCAAAGTCCCACTCTGACCCCAACCATTACCGCCAGATTTTTCAGAAAGGTGAAGAATAATATTGAAGTCACCCCCTACCAATCAATGAGAGTCCCAAAAATGGCTGCCTAGATCAATTAAATTAGACCATAGAAGCCGGCGTTCGTCCGAGTCACATTTAGTGTAAACACTAATGAAATAAGAACAAGCTGGCCAAGAGTAATGTTGCACTTATATTGTGATCTGCTGGGAAGAGCTATGAATAACATGGCATGTAATGGCTGCCTTAAGAAAGACCCAAACCGAGCCATTAGAATTCTTAAAACAAAATCTGAACTTGAGACGATGAGTAATAAAATCAATTCTGTCAGGATCATAGGTTCAAATATATAAATAACAGAAATATTATAGGATTTTATCAGATACTTCAACCTTACAATGGAGGGGTCGTTGCCTATACCTCGAACATTCCAAAAAAGGTCCTTAAGCTCCATAAAAATTTGTAAGGAGAGACGAAGTAGAGAGTTTAGCTCTTTGTAGACGAGTAAGCCGATATGTTTTTTGAATAGTTGTATTGCCCTTTGTCATTGGAGGAATCGCAAGATTCAAGGCCGCTAAGTCATGAAGACCAGGGTCTAAGTCATCCAGAGTTTCCAAAATAGTAATACGATTAGGGGATAATGGTCTATCCTCATCATTCAGAAGGCTGTTATCTTGCAACACAGCACTAGTCAAGGACATTTCCCTCTGCACCACTTTAAAATCCCCTTGCACTTCCTCAGCATCAGTCATTTACGCGTCCTTTTACATCACGTCTAGAACATCTTGCACTTCATCAGCATGCATAGGAAGAGCATGATCATCCGGCTCAGCTATCTGGGCTTGATCATTCGGCATATCTCCTAAAACTGTTCCAGCTTGATCATTACTAATAGCAACAACTGGGGACATAACTGGGGGAGTACTGTGCTTACAAGGATCCTTAGGAAGAAGTTGTGGCATATCTTCAGGAATAATTTCTTCGACAATAGGGTTTGGGGTAGTGTCGATCACAATACCCTTGCCTTTATCATCTTTCTTTGGGGTCCATCGAGAAGTTTTTTTCATCTGCAAGGTAGGGTTTAAAACTTTCGGCTGTAATGTAGGGTTCAAGGCTGTCGGCTGTAAGGTAGGGTTTGAGGTTGTAGCAGCCATAGAGGGAGGGTTTTTGACTTTACAGAATTCCTCGGAGTGCCCTTGACGATGACAATGCGAACAATATTGCATTAGATTTTCAGCTTCTATAGATTGCCAAAACCCTTAAAATTGTGAGCCGCATTCAATCCATATCCTTTTTGGAACTGGCTTGAGGAGGTCCACTTCGACACAAATTCTTGCAACACTTGGCCGAGTTAAATTCGTGGTAGCTTGATCCAGCATTAAAGGCTTACCAAAGAGATTTGCTATAGCAAACATGGTGGACTTGTGAAAAAGATGAATAGGAAGGCTAGGTAGTGCAAACCATACAGGGACTATGGAGCTCTCAACATCAGGACAGAAATCTGGAGTCCACTTAAAGACTCTCATAGGAAAACGACCAAGGTATCATTGGTCCTTTATCCAAAATCGCTGATAGTCTTCATCGTGGTTGACCTGGATTAGGATATGTTTGGCGTCCAGATGGCCCAATTTGAAGTCAGCCTTAAGGCCAAAAGTTTGGAACGATTTGCTTGTAGCTTCCATGGAAGGCCGGCCATGCGAGAACTTACCTACCAAGGTGTGTTTAAAAGGCTGCGCAAGCTGATTAATAATGTCGTCAGTGAGTTTCAAGGCTGGCTTGTCCTTATGAGACGTTGGATGAATGAAAAAGTAGATGGGCTGCACAGTTTTGGTGTAAAAAAGAACTTCGTCAAAGGATTTAGGAGGGTCGGGCGGCGGAGTTGGCGGAGCTGCCATGGTAGCCGCCAGAAAGACAACCTAGGGGTGAAACCCTAGACAGGAGAGAGAATATTTTGTAGCAGAGTTGTGGTTAGCAATCTTACCTTTGAAAAATTTAATAGGCTTGGGTTGTGTCTGTTTTGGCTTATTATCAGTCATTATTGTCTTCACAGGATGTCTGATAGTAGCTCTTTGTTGCTTAGCCTCCCAATTAGCAATGTCATTGGCATTGACTGTTTGATTACCTTTGGACTTGTCTAGTTTGTTTTTAGCATACACAAATTATTCTTTATGAAGACCAAGTCCTTGTTTTCCCTTTTGAGAAGGTTACTGATCATAGACTACTTCCTCAGTCACTTCCTTAGTAATTATTTCAACTGTCTTTTTCTCTTGAGAACTAGATGAACTCCCTTCGTTGAACTCATACTAGTTTTATCATCAAGAAGTTTTTGTTTTGTAAGAATGGTATCGGAGTTTCCTTTGGAATTATTCCAAGCATCAACAACCTTTTAGAGGTTATCTTTCTCAGAATTGAATTTTTTGATGTGTTCAAGTAGGAAGTCAACTTTTTCAGTTAATACTTTGTTCTCCTTTTGAGTTTTGATATTCTCTACTTGCTGTCTATTGAGTTCTTTGATCTCAGACATCAAAGTAGATTTCTCAAAGACAGTTTGTTCATGCTTTTTAGCTAATTTTACATAGGCAGTTTTGAATTTAGCAAATTCTTCCAGCATGTCCTTGTTAGCCTTGATGAGTTCACCCCTTGAGGGTTCATTGAGCTCACCATCATCACTATCATCCTATTGAAATGGCAGTGATCTTACTGAATCATGCGGAGATTCTCTGGCCACAAGGCAAATATTTGCTTCTTCAGCAAAATCACAAGAATCATCCTCATCAGAATCTGTATCACACCATGTAGGCATGTTGCTTTCATCAATGCCCTCAACTACCATCCCTTTTTGTTTTTGAAACTTAGATTCAGGACATTTTTGTAAAATTCATATTTTGGCTCTGGACTTTTAGAGGTAAAATGACCTGGCTTCCTATAGTTAAAACAGACAAGCTCATTGTCTTTTTGGGAAACAACAGCTTCATAAGGAGCATCTGTTCTTTGAGGAGTATCTGTTTTATATGGAGCAGTAGTCTTATAAGAGGACTGCTAGTAGGAAGGTTTGTTAAAATTTTTGAAACGTTGATATTTCTTAATGAACATGACAAAAGCTTCATCAGAAAGAATATCATTACCATCTCTAGATGTGGATGGGGTTTCATCAGGTTTAAAACAGGAAGGTTCAACAGACATGGCTGGTAGAGATAAATTTTTAAAACTCTTTTCCATTTCTTGAGCTTGCTGAATTTCAAGCTCATAAATTAAAAGACTTGCATAAAGATTCCTAAGAGTCAATTCATTCAAGTCTTTGATTCTTTCATGGCTGTAATCATTACATGCCATACACTGCCTAGTGCATTAAACAATCTCATGTTTGTCTCATTCTTTTCATATTTCTTTCCTAAAGAATAGCAAAAATTTACTACCTTGTAGAATCTGTTGTAGACACTTCTAAGGGTCTCCTTGGGGTCTTTCTTGAATGAATCGAACTTCTGAATGCAAGTGTATAACTTGTTGTTCTTTGTCTCTCCATCACTTTCTAAATACTCTAGTATGGCTTCCTAAATTTCTTTGGCTGTATCCAGGTTGATGATTTGTTGGTAGGTGCTTATGTCTACACAGCTGATAATGATGTTGATGGCTTTTCCATCCAGAGCATCATTCTTTCTATCTTCATTATCACATTCTGCTTCAGGTTTTAAAATTTTAGGATCAGCAGTTGGATCAACATTGGCCAGTGTATTAGCTTTCATGGGAATTCTTGGACCATCTGTAAACATTTCCATAAATGTTTATCAATAGAATTCATGTGTCTTTTGACCTTATCCTTCCAGATATCAAAGTGAACTTCATCCAGAACAGGACAATGGTTTATATTTGAAGTTTCCAACATTTGATAAGCAGCCATTGGATCTTTAATCTCTCAAGAGTTTAATCTTGGAAAAATTTGTTTTCAAAGAGTTAAGATCTGATACTAATTGTTAGGTCTTAAGGTGCTCAAATAAGCTAGAAGGAGGGGGGGAGTTAAATAACCTATGCCCAATTTTAAGAAGGATTTATAAAATCACTTCACAAAAGAGTTAGAAAATAATCTGCAATGGAATAGTGTGAAGTATAGGACAAGATCAGGATGGCTGATCTTGTAAAGTCAAGATCAGCAGTCCTTTAAGTAGTTGGAAATTCTGAAAAACTTCAAATAAATAAACAAAGTAATAAAGCAGGAAGTAAAGAAGACGAGATATTTGAAGTGGTTCACACAATGAATAAGTGTTACGTCCACTACCAAAGTGGACAGCTTTGGATTTGAAAATGTGTACTATATTTTTCACTAAAATAATCACAAGGATCACTAATGGATCGTGTACAAAAGATTTTAACCAAGTGTTTATGGGGAGAGTATAAATCTAAAAAGATTCAACTCTCGTGTGCTATAAATATAAAGGATTGCTATCTATGAAGAGCAATAAAGACTAGGCATCTAGGTATGGTGCTCTTCAAAGAGTGTTAGGTCCAATGGGTTGTGCTCAGTGTATAGGCTAGAGGGGGGGGTGAATAGCCTATACATAGTATATTAAAAATTTCATCCAATTTTAACATTTAAGTTGAAGAATAGATGAAATGATTAATACCACTAGGTCATCTTCCTCGTTCTGACTGCTTAGCCGATATTTGTGAAATCGGACAACTTTGATCAGCAGACTTGTAGAACGTGCAGATGGAAGACGTTGTTGAACTTAGCTGATGAAAAGGAGTTTGAGCAGCGGAAGAATAATCAGCATAAGTATAACAACTAAGATTAAAGCAACTGTAAAGGTTTGATTACAAAGAGAGCTCAGCAGTTAACTAAAATCTATATTAGATGCATCAATTGCTTTCCATAATCAGATTACACCAGATAAAAGAAATTATACAAGAAAGAGAAATCAAGGCTGAATGTATCAAAAATATATATTATATTAAAATTCAGCAGAGGTTTACTCAAAGGCAAACATGCTTAGTACATCAACCTAGACTCTCTATCTTAGCAATCTCCTTAGGAAGAAAAAGGAGAAATGAAGAAAGCGAAGTCAAATCTATCGAAAATACATTAGAAGATGTACTCAAAACGATTGAGGAATCTTCCTGTAGTTTCAACTCGATAGATTTGTTGTGAGAAGAGAATATTAGGCGTTGTTCAAATAGCAGGTATTTGAACAACTGAGTGCTAAGCACTCGACCAAAAGTGATGACAATTTATTGCACAATCGGCACAGCTTATAATGTAGTATAAGTCTGCCTATATGAATGCAATCTGGATTTTTAGGCTCTGGCTCTTCATCGGACATCTTCAAACTTGGTCAGGCTTCAACGATCTGTAGGATGCTTGGTCTCTTTGCTGAATAATGGAGGTGAAGCCACTGAAGAGACTGAGTTCTTCGAAGGAAGAAGGAACTCAAATCAAAAACAAAGTTTTTGATCAAGCAGAGCTTCTCAGCCTTTGGAATTCTGTTTCTCTCTCACACAAAGTGTTTGTTCTTACACTTGTGTTTTTCTCACTCTATAGGTATGGTTCTGGATTGAGTCAATGAAGAACAATACCACGACCTTACTCAAGCATAAGCATACACTTTCTTGCTCTGTTTAGATGAGAATGAGAGTCTTCTTATATAGGCTGGAGAAGAAGAGGTGACCGTTGGTGCATTGAATAGGTTTATGCCCGTTGGTGATCTGAATCTCATAATGCAGCAGAGTACATTTTTGGATCTGTTGGGCAAAGACCTTCAGTTAGGCTTTTGTCTTGAAGCTGGTCCGTGAAACAGGCTGGACTGATTTGGACGTGTCGAGCTTTGCCTGGATGCAGCTGACTGATTAGGACGTATCATTGCTTTGACTGGAGTGCAGCGTACTGTGCTTAGCCTTATATGGAAGCAAAGCCTTGAAGACTGCAACTAATGCACAGAAGAGGAAATGTCTACTGAGTAAACATGAAGGCGCAGACATCGATGCGTATCCTGGGCTTGTCAGAAAGATCTTGTAACGGATCTATTTTGACTTGTAGCATGTTGAGTGACGACCGATGTTCCTCGTGATCATACAGTTTCTCTGCAGTTGTTCTGATGAGAGACTTGGCCGATACTGAGATCTGCCAATATAGAACTGCTGAAGTAGAGATAGCGGATGATCATGATGTTCCTCTTGAATAATCAGCTTCTCTGCAGTTATTCTGATGAAGTGCTTTGGCGGATACTGGGATCTGCCGATATAGAACTGCTGATGTAGAGATAGCTAATAGGCAATCATAGCTAAAGGAAATGTCTGCTGGCGATTGAAGAGCTAATCCATATGAAAGTTGTCATCATTCTGGTAGGACAAAGACTCGGATATGTACAAAGACTTCCTAGTCTAATGACCTATGCATTATTTCAACAAGCTGCCACACTAACCGGTACGCATCCCTTTTAGCCACTTGTGAAACATGCGTTGTAATGGGAACAAGCAAATCACTGTGTTGGAATATGCATACATATATATCAGCTGATTTACAGGCATATTCCTAACAAAGAGTATTAGACAGAATAAGGCTTTGAAGCATTGAATGCACTAGCAGTAAAATGAAGATGAAGATTGCAGATTTATTGGAGATTAATTTTTTTTTAATGCTGCATAAAGTCTTCAATTTATACCCAGAGATCGCTTGGAGCCGTTGGAGAATTTTAGTCTTGAATTTGATTTGAATTAGGTGCATTTAATGCAAAGAGATGTGCATTAAATGCCCTATGTCTTACTGTTGAAATTCCATTTATTAGTACTTATAAGTCCAAGTGGTCTTTGTCCTTTGCTTTTGACGTTTGCCAAAAATAGCTAGACAAGTGTTGCCTGTAGTTTGTCCTTTTCTGAGATGTTAGCCCAAAATGGAATGGTCCATTAAATGGGATTTGCAGGTAATCGTTACTTATAAAGTCAAGGATGACCTTTTCTGGTAACTGAGGCATATCTTTAGACAAGTCTTGATCAGACAATCTTCAGGTCTTCATACATTGCTGATGAAGCTTTGCTAGAACGAACTTGACTGATGACTTGATGGACATTGCTGATGAAGATGGCTGATATACAAAGGCTATCTTCTGAAGACTATGCTAAGTACAATAAAAGCAATCTTAAGCTATTACAAGCAATTGTCTAAGTACAAGTTGCCACTCTAACAGACACGCAGGCCCGTTAGTCACCTTGGCTTAGACGTAGGTTATGGATACAAGTAAATCTAGATAATATACAACACTTACTACACGAAAAATCCAAAGATCTTCTTCAGATTTTCCTTCTTACTGATAGTCAAAGAGACTCTTGACTTACGGTTAGAACATCATACCTAGCTACACTCTACGCCTACGGTTGAGAATCATTAATACCTCCAACGACTACCTCTTTCCCTCTTCCTATATAAGAAACCTTCTTTTCCACGAACAAGAAAGATATTAGTGAAGACAGAAGAACTACAAGCAACCTAGAGAAAATTCTGTTGACGAAAGTTCTTGTGTGGAAGCAGGGCCAACCCTGAACTTTTGAGGGCCCATGGCGAAAAGAAAATAGGATATATTGCTGGCCGGTCCACTTTCAAAACTTTTTAACCCCTCTGGTCCACCTTTTTTTTTTTTTAATCGGAAAAAGACACTTTGGTAAATTTCTTCCTAAAATGACCCCGTCTCTTTCATCCAAACCAACTATAGCTTCCTGTAAACGTTTATCACATCAATTTCCTTCACTTTCTCAATCAATCTCTCGTAAGGGTTCTCATAGGTATGCTGCTCATAAAGACTTTCACTCTATCGGGCTAAAATCTTGATGCTATATTCTTTCACTTTCATCCGAATCTCTATCTCGAACGATTTCAAGCATAGTCACAGGAGCTTCAAGCAAGAGTGCATTTCCATTTACTAAGCTAACCATCAGAAAGAAAAAAGAAAGAATGAGTTTTTGGTTTGCAATGACGCTTCGTTAGTGTGTGATCAGGTGTCACGCTTCGTATAAATGTTTTAAGGATGCATTGATCAGTATTTGGAGGAATAAATCAAATTGTATTCGCGATGCACGAAATGGTGTATCGCGATGCACAAAAATAAATCCCAATGCATACACTCACGAACCAAAATAAATCCTGATGCACCAAAATAAATCACGATGCATACACTCACGAACCAAAATAAATCACGATGCTTGATTTTAAAATTGCTTCAGTGTTGAACCTTGGGCCTTGGAAGACGACACATTACACACACTTAGTTGCTCCAAATGAATCCCGATGCACACACTCAGTTACTCCAAATTACATTTGAACTCCAAATCAATGGATTCGTCCTCATTTCAGTCCCCTTCAACTCAGTTTATCTCTTGCTCCAAATTTGCGATTACTCCACCGAAACCATTCTCAAATAGAGAATTCTTCCTTCGTCAATCTTTTCCATTCCCAGCCGCTTTCCTCACATCAGATCCTAAAGTGTAGAATTATTTACATATCTCATTTTTCAAAAATTTAATTGACAACTGTAGGTTTATATATCTCTTTATTTTGGATCCAACTGTAGGATTATATATCTCTTTATTTTAGTTCCAGTAAGTATCAAACTCCAAAGCAAAAAAAGCAGAGGAGTAGCAACAATAGTGCGAGGTGCACAATTAATGCTGCTGGTGATTTTGAATCGCGATGCATAATTTTGTGCATCACAATCTAATATTTGTGCATTGTGATGCCTTAAATTGGGCATCGAGATGCGTTAGGTTACTGATGTACACGTGTTTTCCTTTCATTAATGACATAATCGTCTGTTCGCCCCAAAAGTACATTTTTTCGGTTTTAAAAAAAAGTATGGTGGATTGGAGTGATTACAAATGTCCAAAAAGGGACCGGCCTGTAATTCACCCGTTTATGTATCCTTAGTTCCCGTTAAAATTCTTAGGCCCAAATTGTTAGTAGCCTGCATTTAAACCTATATAAATCTCTCTCCAACTTTTCCAGTATACTCGATGCAGGACTTGCATATTAAACTACCCCCAATATTATCCGTAGTCAAAAGTATGGAAATGTAATCAAAACAAAGTAGGGAAAAGTAATTAAAATTTGATAATTTCAATGCCAAAAAAGCGTATGAAGCTTGTATGGAACCAAAGAATTTTCTAAGTTTACTTCCTATTTTGGCACACGTTGTTTATGTATATATAGAGCTCTATTATCCCACTTATACACACTCAATATTCTAAGCAATGTGTCTCATCTCCATCTTCCTCTGTCATTTCACTTGGAATGACATTTTCTTTCTATATGAACTCCTTTCGCATAATCAAATTAGAGAAAGGACATTGTTTCATGTCCTAGATCTAAACATCATTGTAAGAATTTGTTATTCCTTTGTGATTTTAAAGTAATTATATATTTCATTTATTTATAAATTATTGAAATTACTACCTATTAAATTAGAATCATATTCTATTACTTGGATTTTAACTTTCATGTGTTCTCCATTGTAGCTATCACTAAAATCAGAAAGGAAAGACATCAATACAACTAAAGGCTTACTTGTTGTCATCTATGTAAGATTGGATCTGCGGTATAGGCCCATCACGAAAATCACAACAATTGATGTACACTCATAGTAACGTCATCACTTTAGTGTTTCTAGAAAACATCTTAGAAATAAGAATCACTGAAAATATTTGTATCCCTCATATGTTATTAATAATTTTTGTTTGATCTGTTAATTTCTGGAAAAATAGATCATATGCATATCTAAATTGGAGTGAATTTTACATTAAAGATCCCTATTTATGAGTACATATATCAAATCAAAAAGATGTTCAATATGTCTTACAAGCTATAGAAATTTGTAAAATTAATCTAATCGTGATCGGTTAAACTCCACTCCCTTTGGCAGTTGATTGACTAGGCCAGACTTAAAATTTAACGAATGATCTATTCGTCTTTAACAGAGTAACTGCACAATAATTTGATTGCTGAAACAACATTTTAGAATATATATCTTCTCAGAGGAAACATATGAGAGCAAGGATGATCTTCACATCGCTCATTAAACAGGAAAGATAAGTAAAGGCTGAATGTAGATAAATATATTTTATATTAAAATTCAGCAGATGTTTACTCAAGGGTAAACATGCTTAATGCATCAACTTAGACTCTCTAAGTTAGCAACCTTCCAGGGTTTCATGAAAAGGAAGTCAAGGGAAAGGGAAAACATATATGAGAACTCTCACCTTAGCAATCCAAAGTCTCTTAGGGAGAGGGAAATGGCAGTGCCAGTGCCAATGTGAGAGTAATGTGAGAAGACAATATGATGGGTTGTTCATTTAACAAGTAATTGAACAACTGAGTTCAAAACACTCGACCAACTGTGATGACTCATTATTGTACAACCGACAACTCTTACAATGGAATACAAGTCTGTCGGTATGAATGCAATGTGTATTGTTAGCTGACGATCTTCCTCAGAGATCTTCAAGAAGCTTCTGTCTTCAATAGTAGGCAGAGTGCTTAGTCTCTAGCTATGGATTTAGATTATAGCCACTAAAGAGACTTAATTCTTTCAAAGGAAGAAAGAACTCAAATCAAGAAAGAGATTCTTGATTAAGCGAAGCTTCATGCCTTATGAATTTCAGATGACTCTTCCAAAAAGTGTTTGTTCTTACACTTGTGTTTTTTCCACTCTATGTGTTCTCACTACACTTTCACTCACACTTGAAGGGGGGTAAGAGGTTTCTTTTATAGGCAGAGAAAACAAAAGATTCGCTGCGACTAGTGTTGATTATTGCTCATTTGAAGATTCGTTCTTCAATGTATTGGAGTACATTGTATGAACTGTTGGGTAAAAATCTCTATGAAGATTGTGTCTTGATATCCATTCGGGAATTAGGCTAAGCGCGGATGTGACATGACATTCAAGCCTGAGTTGAAGTACGTTGTGACCGGTCTTTGATAGGATGCTTCTTGAAGATTGGGACCAAGCACAGAAGACGAAATGTCTAAAGGTTTAAACATAGGGCTCAGACATCGATTTGTATCTTTAAGCTGTCAGGGAGATCCGCAACGTATCTTTTGTGAATCTTTGTAGACTTCATTGCTTGGAGAACGGCTGAAGTTCCTCTTTAAACTTCACAGCACTCTTGCAGTAGACTTGTAGAGAGCATGGCTGATATCGGATAGCTGCCGTTGTAGAACTGCTAAAGTGGTGTCTGCTGCGAGAATATCTGCTAGAGAGATATTCTGCTGGTGAGACAACTACTGTTGAGAAGTCTATTGGTGAGATATCTGCTAGCACTTATTGATCTAATCTATTGGAGAGATCATCATCAGTTGGTAGGACAAAGACTCGGACATGTACAAAGACTTCTTAGTCTAAAGACCTATGCATTGTTCCAACAAGTTGCCACGCTAACCGGTACGCCGTCCTTTTAGCCACTCATGGAACATGCGTTGTAATTGTAACAAATAAATCATTGTCTTGGAATATGCTAATGAATAAAACAGCTGATGCGAAGACATATTCCTAACAGATTTGATAATAGATATAACTTTTTCTTAGAAAAACTCTTTGATGTAGAAAGGTATTTTATTTGATCCCAAATGTCAAAAAAGCAACTTGTTGGGCTTGGCATGGCCCCAACAAATTAGGAAAAGAAATTGTGCATATTTTTTAAATTCACGAATAAACACCTCTAGAATTGTTTATTATTTATTTTTTGTTTCTCAAGATATCATGAGACTCGACTCAAAGGTCTAAGATTAATCTCCAAGGCTAAAAAGCAAGGAGTTCTCTTAAGAAGGTTTTCTGCATAAACCTTTAGAATTAATCATGCACACAATTCCTGGTTCCAAAATATAAAGAGTAATGCTATGTGCACCTAAAGTTTGCACCAAAATTCAAATTGGCATCTTCTGATTGGTTAAATGATTTGTGGATCCTCCCACTAAAATCTTTTTTGACAAACCAAAACATGTCAACAAGAACTTTATGTGCATATTTGGTGCACACTTTAGGTGCACATAGCATTACTCATATATAAATACAGGAAATTGCTGGCCGGTCTAGTTTCTGAAACTTTTTTTCTCTCCAGTCCACCTTTTTTTTTTAACCGCTAAAAGGCACTTTGAGAATTTTCTTCCTAAAATGCCCTCAACAACATCGTTGCTTCATATTTGAGGTTCGAATTGATGTATAAATGATTTCATGTTGTTAATATAGTCTTGCCCCATGTTTGAGTATCAATTTTCATGCATAGAACACGAATTTGATCAAATTCGAATTTTTTGAGTTCATCCCGTTTTTCTTTGTTCTTGGGCTGTTTTGGCCACTTTAATCTATGTTTTAAGCTTCGAATTTGTTTAAAATCAATCTCATATTGTTATCCTAACTTAGTACTACATTTATGCACAATTTTTCTACAAAAAAAAAAAGCTATTTTTGAGATCCAAATCGAGCTTGGCAGTGTGTTATCCGAAAACAGAAGGAGATGTTCTTGGACAGATTTTGGGACTTTAATCAATGATTTGAGTTTGAATTTTGTATTATATCAATATCATACTGTTATAGGAAGTCAATACCATGTTTGTATATAAATTTCCCAACCAAAAATAACCATTTTGATCGATTTTGATGTTATATTAAATTGGGCATCGGGATGCCTTAAATTGGGCTTCGGGATACCTTAAATTGGGCATCAGGATGCCTTCAAATTCGCCAATCGCAGTATGTTGGGCAACGCAACGGGGATCGACCTGGTTGCTCATCGCGATGCCTTGGTTGCTCATCGCGAAGCATTGGTTCCTCATCGCGATGCCTTTGTTACTTATCACGATGTCTTGGTTATTCATCGCGATGCCTTTGTTGTTCATCGCGATGCCTTGGTTGCTCATTACGAAAATCAAGTCCCCTCCAACGGTTGAAATTCAAACGGTACCTTGGTTGCTCATCGCGATGCCTTGGTTGCTCATCCCGATGCCTTGGTTACTCATCGCGATGCCTTTATTGCTCATCGTGATGTCTTGGTTGCTCATCACGATGCCTTGGTTGCTCATCGCGGTGATTAACCCACGCGATGCCTTGGGTTACTGATGCACGCGTATTTTTCTTTCATTAATGGCATAATCGTGTTTATGCACCAAAAATGTCTTTTTTTCGATTTTAAAAAAAGATAAGTGGACTGAAGCGATTACAAATGTTGAAAAGTGACCGGCCTGTAATTCACCTGTATAAATATAAGGATCCTTTTAAAACTAGGGTCAATGACGGGTCGGTCCCTTTTTAAAAGTTTGTAATCGCTCCAGTCCAGTCATCTTTTTTAAAACCGAAAAAATGCATTTTTAGGGCGAAAAGACGATTATACCATTAATGAAACAAAAACGCGCGCAAATCAATAACACTTTGCATCGCGATGTCCCAAAAAGATCATCGCGATGGCCATCATCCTGATGCCTTTTTAATGCATCGCGATAACAATTTATGACATCGCGATGCATACATTTTCGCATCGCGATGCATAAATGGTTGCATCGCGATGCCCAAATATTTGCATCGCGATGCACAAATGTTAGCATCGCGATGCATCACTGTTGGCATCGCGATGCCCAATGTGAAGTTTATCTTTTTAGTCAAAACTACAAATATGTCCTTAATATAAAACAACAAGTGAAATAAAAACATTAGTTTTAATCATTTCTAATGGGCATGCATCGCGATGCCCATGTGAAGTTTATATTTTTTTGTCAAAAATATGAATATGTACTTAATACAACAAAAAAACTAATATTTCAATAAATTGATTTTGATTTATCTTTTGAATGCATCGCGATGCCTTTAAAAGGCATTGCGATGCATAAATGTTAGCATCGCGATGCACAAATGTTGGCATCGCGATGCACTATGTGAAGTTTATCTTTTTAGTCAAAACTACAAATATGTCCTTAATACAAACAAGTGAAATAAAAACATTAGTTTTAATCATTTCTAATGGGCATGCATCGAGATGGCCATGTGAAGTTTATCATTTTTTGTCAAAAATATGAATATGTACTTAATACAACAAAAAAACTAATATTTCAGTAAATTGATTTTGATTTATCTTTTGAATTCAAAAGGCATCGCGATGCACAAATGTTGGCATCGCGATGCATAAATGTTCGCATCGCGATGCACAAATGTTGGCATCTCGATGCACAATGTGAAGTTTATCTTTTTTGTCAAAACTACAAATATGTCCTTAATACAAAACAACAAGTGAAATAAAAACATTAGTTTTAATCATTTCTAATGAGCATGCATCGCGATGCCCATGTGAAGTTTATCTGTTTTTGTCAAAAATATGAATATGTATTTAATACAACAAAAAAACTAATATTTCAGTAAATTGATTTTGATTTATCTTTTGAATGCATCGCGATGCACAAATGTTGGCATCGCGATGCACAAATGTTCACATCGCGATGCACAAATGTTTGCATCGCGATGCCCAATGTAAAGTTAAGCCTTTTTGTCAAAAATATGAATATGTCCTTAATACAAACAAAAAATATATATATTTCAGTAAATAAGTGATTTTTCCAACTGCATCTCGATGCCTGTATCAGGAGTCGCGATGCTTAATTTAAGCCATCGTGATGCATGGTTTAAGCCATCGCGATGCACATGTAAAATTTCGTTTAAATCATAAATACTAATGTACCCTTAATACTGATTCATCGCGATGCATTAATATTAGCATTACGATGAATTTATTAATCATCGCGATTGGGAAATTTTAAAAATGCGATGAACCAAACTAATTTAAGCCAGAAATAAAACAAGCGCGAAACACAAAAACAGAACGTTTCATCTCACTTCCATTGTCTACACAAAAAAATTTCATCTCACTTCCATTGTCTACACAAGCAAGAACTAAGTAAAAATTGCGAGCGGAAATCGACTGTTAACAAGAGAATTATTTCTTCTCCACGAACTGAATACACAAACAAAAATGGCCAAAACGACGAAGGAAACTCAGACAACAGGTGTGTATTTCTTCTACATTATTTGAAAAATTATGAAATGCTTTTATTCAATTTGTGAGTCCGGGTTAAAATACTTGGGAATCGCGATTCTAGGGTTCTTAAGACTCGGAAATCGCGATTCTAGGGTTCAATTTATTCTAGGGTTCTTAAGACTTGAAAATTATGTAATGCTTTAATCAATTCTAGGGTTCTTAAAACATAACTTTTAGGGTTCTAGCGTATAATATATGAATAATAATTCATAGTATGTGCATGGAAATACAACAAATTGGACATATAAAATTCATTTGGATTTCCTGTATTCAAGATGATTTCTATGCATATTGGTTTACTTTCTTGTTTCAATAAATTTACTCTTTGGTAATAAAATGGAATATCCTGTTGTTATGCGGCTTCAAACAAGAAACAAACCGCACCATTAAAATACGAGATGCGATCTCATACTCTGAATAAACAGATGAAGACATTTGAATTCAGGGAAAATCACCTTCAAGCCCTGAAGAAAACACCGTTTTGGAAACTGATTGAAGCCATTGTCCAAGACAAAATTATAGAAAAACATTGTACGGTGGATAGTTCCGTAATGGCAATGATTGTAGGATGTTACGTAAAGGATGACAAGTCTTTCTTGTTTGGAAAGAAAGACTTAGAGCTTAAAGCAAGGCATGCAAAGCTTCTACTTGGAATCAATGACGGGGAGGAGGAAATCAAAATCAACTTTTACAACATTGAACGATCCGATTTCCTTCTAAGGCACTTCCCCGAAAAGGAATCAAGGAAATCAAAAGACTACAAGCTGAGCCCAACCCTTATATGTAGTCGGATTTAGGCCATTATGCCCAGTGAAGATCAAAGGGATATCAACGACGTTGCAATTTTGACGACACTGCTCGTTCTTGCAACCTTCCTTGTCCCAACAACTAGCAGTTACATACCATGGGCATATATCAACATAATATCGGACTTCGACAAAATTTCCACCTACAATTGGTCAGACCATATTGTCGACAGGTTGATAAATGCCATGGAAACTAGAAAGGATGACAACGTCGAGAAATGCGTACTGCTGCTACCGGTAACTTTTTTACACTCACTTGTAACTAATTTCAAATTTCCATATACAGTGCATATTGATTTGTTTGTACTAACAAGAGGGTTGAATTTGCACATGCAGTATTGGTTATGCGAGCGAACCAACATCATCAAACCAATTGTAGAAGAGGATATCCCAAGGTTACTCAAATGGGATCTGTCAGCAATGTCAAACATTTTTAAAAAATCAGATTTCAATTCTGTCATGAAGAAAAAGGTAAGTGTATAAAATGTGCCTTTAGTATCTAATTACAAATAACAAACAATGCATTTTCGATGCATCTCCCCTAACATTGTATTACATTTACTTTCTTGCTTTTGCAGAAATTTCATCATTTCCCCAAGGCAACAACAACTGAAATAGAAACATTATGGGGAATCAAAACACATGAAGACGAAGAAATGTGTGTTGATAAGGATGCTCAACTTCATATTGAGGGAGCAGAAAAAGATACAGATTTAATTGACACTGGCCTCTTTGACACTGAGATTGATGATACGCAACATGTTGAAAACAACTGTTGCAAGAATTTAAAAGAGGAGCTGATCAACAAATTGTCCACCATTGAAGAAAAGGACAATGAAATAGCATTGTTGAAAACTGAGTTGCTTGAAGAGCAAAATGTAAGCAAGTCGCTCAACGCCAAAATGGATGAAAGTTCCTCTCAACTAGATGCCAAGCACAACGAAATACAGAGGATACAAACCGAGTTGAGCGAAAAGGAATTGACAATAGACGCTAAGGATCTTTGAAATAGAAGATCTCAAATCTGAATTAGCCAAGCCGGAAAAATCATCCGAAAAGCAACAAACTGACGCCCAAAATCTAACGTCGCATACGGATGAATTGAATTTGAAGCTACGTGAAGAAATTGAAAGCTTAAGAGTTGAATTCAGTGCCAGCAAAGAACAACTGCAGATGCTCCAAACTGAGTTGGTTGAAAAATCATCAACAATAGAAGCTAAGGCTACCGAAGTTGAAAATCTGAAATATGAATTAGCAAAGCTTCAAGAAAAATCATCCGACCAGGCCCAAGAGCAACAAGCTGCAATGAATTTGAAACTTCTTCAAGCTGAAACTGAGGTTCAAGCTCTAAGCAACAAACTATCAACAATGGCAGAAGAGATGGAGATGCTAAGGGCACAACAGCGACAACCCCAGCAACCAAGCGAAACAGATGATACCATCCGATCGATTCTGAAGGACGTACAAACCACGTCAATAAATGAATCTGAAGAAGATACTGAAACAGATGATGATTCGGATGATTTTGTTAATGCTGAGTCTAAAAAGAAAAGTGCCATGTCTCCTTCTTCATTGGCCAAAGGGGTAAAAGAACGAGTGGACCGCAAGAGGAAGAATAAGGGTGATTCCTGCGGGGACAAAGGGGATGAATTAAACATTCAAGTTTATAAGAAAAGAAACATAGATCCCCAACTACCACTCAAAGATGATCTTGAGCCTGTTAAGCTCATGAAGAAAGAAGTCAGGGATGCAATGAACCATATTTACCAAAAATTTGGGGGAGAGGAGTAAGTGAAACTAATATTGTTGAATTTCAAAATATCAAATTATTCATGCTTCTGATAATACTTACGTAAATATGGTTTTTGTACTGAAATATTAATATGCTCCTCACATTATGCAGCGCGGTTGTCTATCAAGCAGGAGAGATTGTGCCAATAATGGACCTGAGAAGTACAATGCCAATCTTACACAACGATAAACTAGAAAACTTTGTATGTATTGTACTTATTAAGCTTTGATATGTGATATTTTATTTTCAGAAAGAATAACTAGTTTTCTTTGTTTACACATCGACACCGGGCGTTCCTCGTACAACAAATACTACAAAAAGAAAAAAGAATTGGGCTGTTTTTACATCGGATAGCGGGTAAGAATCATCCTAATTCCTTAACGTATAAGATTATTAATTGATTGCTGAAAACTAATATTGAAAATGTAATTTAGAATTTTGTTGTAAGAGGTGGGGAAGATTACAGACGGTCGTGGCGAAAAGATAGACAACGTGTTGAAAGAGGCCATGAAACGATGAGATATTCATTTTCCCAATCAACACACCGGGCGGAAATGAACAGACCGGAATCGTGATCCTTGGACACTACTCGTTTTCTCGGAAAGCGAAATGGCCTGGACCCTCTACAACTCTTACATCCACCCAAAGGCAAAGAAAGATTGGCATTTGGAAAGGGCAAAAAAACTAGTGAGTAATCTACGACTATTTAATCAAAATACAACAAAAAAATCACGCATTAACTATTTTTTTTTTTGTTTTTTGTTTTTTTTTTTGAATATTTTACTTTACAGGTAAACCACGTTGAAGGAAAGATGCGTGAAATAATCAAAGAATTTCCCCTAGATAAAACCTTCAAAAGATTCAAAGGATTAAGCCAGAAAAACTTCAAATGTGAGATAAAAACATGTGCAGAATCACCCCAACAAGCGCCAAACACTGAAGACTGCGGCATCATCGTCTGCATGTTAATTGAATATCTATTAAAAGGGGCATCAATACCCAAAAAATATGACATTCATCAATGCAACAAATACAGAGCGAGAATGGTTGAGGGGATGATGCTAGCAGGGGGGCACATGAAGAAATGAACTGGCGGACATCCAATTTTGTAATAATTGTAATTTTTGGAATTTTGTAATTTTTGTATATATATATATATATATATATATATATATATATATGATGAGTACACAAGTCTTGTATTTTTGTAATTTTTGAATGAAATTTGAATTCTGAAGGTGGTTTTGGGGTAATGACTGGTTTAGTTACTGAATTGTCATAATTTTAAGTCAAGTGTACATGTAATTTTTGTAAAGAACCAGGATGCAAAGTTTCAGAATCGCGATGCATGGTTTCTAAAATCACGACGCATGATGTCTGCATCGCGATGAATGATTTATGCATCGCAATGAATGACATCTGCATTGCGATCTCTGAAACCTTGCATCGCGATGAATTAATCAGGATGACTACACAAGTCTTGTACTTTTGTAATTTTTGAATGAAATTTGAATTCTAAAGGTGGTTGTGGGGTAATGACTGGTAAATTTACTAAATTTTCATAATTTTAAGTCAAGTGTACATGTAATTTTTGTAAAGAACCAGGATGCAAAGTTTCAGAATCGCGATGCATGGTTTCTAAAATCGCGATGCATGATTTCTGCATCGCGATGAATGATTTCTGCATCGCGATGAATGACATCTGCATCGCGATCTCTGAAACCTTGCATCGCGATGAATTAATCAGGATGACTACACAAGTCTTGTACTTTTGTAATTTTTGAATGAAATTTGAATTCTGAAGGTGGTTGTGGAGTAATGACTGGTAAATTTACTAAATTTTCATAATTTTAAGTCAAGTGTACATGTAATTTTTGTAAAGAATCAGGATGCAAAGTTTCAGAATCGCGATGCATGATTTCTAAATCGCGATGCATGATGTCTGCATCGCGATGAATGATTTCTGCATCGCGATGAATCACATTTGCATCGCGATACCTGAAACCTTGCATCGCGATGACTACACAAAATTATGATGTATATATATATGATGACTACACAAGCCTTGTAAATTTTGTAATTTTTAAATGAAATTTGAATTCTGAAGGTGGTTGTGGGCATTTAATGACTGGTAAAGTTACTAACTTTTCATAATTTTAAGTCAAGTGTAATTTTTGTAAAGAATCGCGATGCAAGGTATTCGAATCGCGATGCATGGTTTCTAAATCGCGATGCAAGATGTCTGTATCGCGATGAATGAGTTCTGCATCGCGATGAATGACTTCTGCATCGCGATCTCTGATATGTGCATCGCGATCTATGATTACTGCATCGCGATGTATCTTGCAACACAAAAATAAAATATCACTAAAATAAAAATGAACAATTGATAAAAATGACAAAAAATATAACTAAAAAAAAATTCTAAAATATGAAAACACAATTTCATTGACACTAATAGTTCAGTAAACATTGAATAAAATAAAAATCAAGGTTGTATTGCCTCTCTACATGACCTAGAGTTGTGGTTACAAAGCTTTTTACATCTGCTACATTTCATTTTCCTTTTGCTTGATGATTCACCAGTTGATGCA
Source organism: Platycodon grandiflorus (assembly GCA_016624345.1). Lineage (NCBI taxonomy): Eukaryota > Viridiplantae > Streptophyta > Magnoliopsida > Asterales > Campanulaceae > Platycodon > Platycodon grandiflorus. Next base: position 63,563,034 of record CM028363.1, on the reverse strand, counting down.
ATCCTCTTCTTCTTCGGACGTCCGGCTAATCTGTTCATTATTGGTGGTAAAATGGTATCGCTTTCGGACAAATTGTTTAGCTCGTACCTCTCCGTAGTTGGAATTGGCATTAATATTTCCTCGTAACACTTGGTGTAATAACTTGTCAGGAAGTAATTTTCAACAATATCATCAACCTTTTTTGAGCATCTCATTACCACAACTGCAGCATGGCAACATGGGAATCCTTGAATCTGCCACTGATAGCACGAACATGTTCGATTCTCCAAATCAACCGTAACACTTGGATTGGACAGAACCTCATATATTACGTCACGTACCATCCGGACATGCCATGTGACCCCAATGGTTAAATACTCCCTCCACTTTTTATCCATCTTCCAACATAATAATCTATCCCATTTTCTTCCATTGCTAAGTCTCTCCGTAAACCATTTCATGATTTTTGATCTTATACAGTCAACCATGTGAGTAATGGGAAGAGCTCGAGCATCTAAAATCCAATTATTGAAAGATTCTGCAGCATTTGATGTCATCTCAGCATACCTGTTCTCACGACAATGTGCAATAGACCACTTATCGTATGGAATATTGGACAAGAAATCACAAGCAACCTGTCCCCCTTCTTTTTTGAATACTTCAAGTTTCTCATTGAATATTCGACGATCGGGCATACGCACAATCCTTCAATATTGAACACATCTTGCTGCGAAACACGCTTGAATAACGTTTACCACCAAACATTTCTTTCAAATTACGATATAAGTGCACCAAGCAGAAGAAATGTTTTGAACTATCAAAAACATCACCTATGGCTTCCATTAAACCTACATTTCTATCGGATACAAACAACACATCCCGATCTTCGTTGCTTCTTTTATTTTTGAAAGAAACCAAGACCAATTTTCCGATTTTCAGCACTTACAACCGCAAATGCAAATGGAAAAAGCCCCGCATATAAACAATACGATCCTTAAAATAATGTTCAAACAAATAATTTTTACAAGAATCGATTTTTTTTTAAGTACCTTGATTTCCATCCTTGGCCGTTGCAGACAAAAGCGTGCCTTTAAATCGAGATTTCATAAAGGTGCCATCTATAAACAATATAGGACGGCAATACTTAAAACCATCTACGCATGCCCGAAACGAAATGAACAAACGACTGAAACGATTCGTAATAGGATCGATTCAACTCCGCAAAGCCGCCCGGATTACTCCTATGCAATGCTTTGATGTACCATTGCGGCTCTGAAAAGAATCATCATAACCACCAAAAATCCTACTACGAGCCTTTTCAACGCTTCTCCATGCCTTACGTAACTTACCTCAATGCCATCGGGTCCTCATGTGATCAATTACATCGGTGGGAATAGCTTGGTTGACTACGAACATTTTCAACAATCAAATCTGCAATTATACCACAACCCATCTTTTTGAATAATCAATTGAATCAAACATGGTGACTTTACATCGTGTGTAAGGTTGCACTTGTATATGGATCTTGAATTGCCAAGACTTGAAACAGATGCCTTGATAAACCAACTGCAATCATCATCGAAATTCCTTCCACATACAACACTAACCCTCTCATTGTTGTTCTTCACAAAAACATAATCAAAACCAATCTTGAAGGAATACTTTATCAGTTGCCTCCGAAATTCATCCAACCCACCTTTAAAAATTTGCCCAACACCAGTAATAGCAGATGCCCAACCAGCAGTTAAAAGATCCTTTTGTGATTGATTAGGACATATGTCATAACATGGAACACTTTCATCATCAGTTTCCAAAAATACAGAATTGATATTGCTTTGATTCGATGATGATGCATCACGATTGGAATAACTTGAACTGCTATTACAGACTGAAGCATCCCAATGAGACATCCCTGCATCGCGATGAGAAACACTAGCATCGCGATAAGGCACTGTTGCATTGCGATGAACTCCTACATCGCGATGAGCCATGTTTGCATCGTGATGCAGAATATCTGCATCGCGATGAGAAATATCTGCATCGCGATGCGACATACCTGCATCGCGATGAGCCATATCTGCATCGCGATTAGTAATCCCTAAATCATGATGCCCGCTAAAGGAAACAGAATCAAATCCAACTCTATTCAATCCAACTCTATTCAATCCGTAACTTAAAGCATTTTGATTTTCAGAAACGTCTACTGATATAATGCTAACTGATAAAATTTTGGCCAACAATACCATATTTACGCAATCATCATCATTCGACAAAAAACAATTCGTATGAGATCCCAATGAATATTTCAAAGATAAATTCTAAGCTTCAACATTGGAATACTTACCTGTTATTAATCGAATCAAATCAGCTATTCCAAAATTTTCAGAAACTTTATGAACGATAGTACAACTTCTGAATTTCACCATTAACATGATCGCATTCTCCATAATAGAAAAAAATAGGGTTTTCACTCGTGTTTACAAAATCAATAGACGAAGTGTTTTAGGAAGAAGATAATATACAACTTTTGGCGAGGCCTGATATGTGTTTACAATCGAGTTTCACGTTGCATGAGGGACATTTTAGGAATAATATTTTGAAACTGCCTTTTAGCGGTTTAAAAAAAAAAGGGTGGACTGTAGAGAAAAAATGCTTGAAAAAATGGACCGGCCAGCAATTTTACCTTAAAACTATTCAAACTCAACCCAAGTCAAAAAATCCGACTTATAATCCCTTTTCATCCATTGCCCCAAAACAAGGCCCACTAAGAGTCAATAAATTTTATGGGGCCTTATTTGGTAGTAATGAAAACATATATAGACCACCAAAAAGCACTTAATCCTAAACTATTCTTTAGTGGTAATCGTGTCAACAAAGAATTCAAAATACCTCGACTTTTTAGAACAGGTCTGAGTCAAATAGTAACGATTCGAAGCACTTCTTTTTAATTCAATGTGCTCATCGCGCCTGACCCTGATATGTGGATCATCCAAGGCACATTAGCATGGCGTACTCCTCCTGTTCGAACCGGGGTTTGAAACCAAACTTCTCCTAAGGAGGATAGATGGTGCGATTCAGGTGAGATCCAATGTAAATCCAACTTTCGATTCACTCGTAAATTTGAGCATCAAAACGTCTAAACTCTAAAGTCACAAAGTCAGTGTCTTCCTACGTCTGTCAGTTAAAGCTATTCTGTAAAAGAGCTAAATAACTTGTACATCGTGCTAATTAAATTTATGCTTTCTCTAGGATTGCAGTTAATGAGTTGATAATTTTCCTACCTTTTTCATACCTTTTATCCATGACTACAACATTGAGGCACGTGCTAATAATCGATATTAAAAAATTACATATATTGAAATACTTTCTAATACGTTAGAAACTATATTCCTCGATGCATCGGTGTCGTTTACGGTACAAATAATTTTCTATTACAAATTATAAGCGAACCCTCTTATGACACTCATTAGCAGCTTCATATACTCCCTCCGTTTCAGTCAAAGAGTCCTTTTTTTTTAAATCAATATGTGACTAAATCAAATCAAAATTTTAAACACTTTACTTATGCTTTAGGAAATAAAATTTTATTAATTAAAAACTATTTTAAGAATACTATGGATTGCAACTTTCAAAACTTCGTAAAAATCACTAAATTTATGTTAATTATAGGTCAAACTTCAACTAAGTTGACCAAAAAAAGTCAAAACTGAACTCTTTACCTGGAACGGAGGGAGTATATATTAATAAAAATTCTATGATTTAGGATAATAAATTTCTTTATAAGCTTTAATATATATTGTGATTAGTCTAGTGAGTCAATGTGGTGTCAATACTATCCACATTACTTTATGTCATTTCTTTATGCTTTAATATATATTGTGATTAGTCTTGTCTTGAGTAATTTAATATATGATGGACTCTATGTCATTTTTTTATGCTTTAATATATATTGTGATTAGTCTTGTCTTGAGTAATTTAATAAATGATGGATACGATATTGAAAACTTTTTTTGTTTTTGACTGTATATTTGATCACACCAAAAATTGTTTTAGTGATCATGTCAAGTTCACGTATACAGCTAGTTGAATGGTTGGATGTTCCGACTTTCAATAGGCACAAGTGTAAAGGGAAACTGTCCTCCGGTAGATACCTAAAATGTCAAAGAAGATATCATTAGGGAGCTGAACGTGGTCAGCTAAAGCCCTCTAGTGAAAGAGTCGGTGTATGTCAGGCTACTCTTGGGAGTAAATGCACTGAAGGCTTTTGGAGATTTGGTAGTTGAGAGTTATTCAATGGAGCTTTGACCATAAATGAAGGTATTCAACTTGTATTTATACCGAAAGAGTGTTGGTTTGAGGCAAGTGGGTCTGCCAGATGTCAGTTCGAGATAGGCAGTAATATATCAATTTATGACCGTCGTTATTTGCATTGATGAGCATTTAAGGGAAAGTGATCAGCATTAATAGGGTTGTGCGATCTTCCAAATGTAGCCGTACTTAGAGAGCAAGTTACTTGCTGACCAATGAGAAGCTTGCTAGTGGCCCCGGGACTACGTAGTAACAGGTGGGCTTTTAACTGCAGCCGTAATCATTGACTTTCAACTGTTCCCTGGTTTGACGACCTCGGGTCAGATCTCGCTAGCTCGGGCTAGACTCCGCGAGCTAGGGGTATGGGAAGGATCTCAGGCTAACAGTTTGTCCCGAGCTTCATGGAAAATTTGGAGAGCATTAGCGGTCGCTTTTGTGCGATTTTTGAGCCCGTAATGTAGCTAGGGGCAAGACTTACTGACTCCCGAGCCCCAAGTCAACGCGGTTACTTGTTCGGGTACTCGCCACGTGGCTAAAGAATATTTTGGTACCTTCAATATTGAAAGCCTTAAGAGGTAGATTATATGAATCCAGGATTACAAATTTGAACACCAAAATAGAAAATAAAGAGGCATTAAATATGTTGCTAAGACTTGAAAGTCCAACGGATTTATATGAACGACAATTAAAGGCATGTTATTAAATACTTAAAACTCAGTATGCCATATTTTTGGGAAGCTATTAACATTTAATAAAATTAATCTTTATTTTGATGCTGCAAATAAAATATATAAAAATATTAGGTTTACAACTTTATACAACTATTGCTACAACTCTTTATTTTTTTTGGAAGCCTTGATGAAATGTAAAAGTGTATTGAAGAAAGACAACTTTGTCCTTCATTAATGCTTAGTTGTAACAATAGTTGTAAACCTAACAAAGTTGTAAAAAATATATTAATTTTTTGAACCTTGTTTGGACAGTAGAATTAATACTCGAATTAAAAAAAGTGAAATAAAAGTGATTATTGCATTAAGTCATGTCTTAAATGAATTATCCAAGTGATTACTAAATCACTATTTAACATACATTTTTTATGTTTTAGGTAATAAAATTTTAATAATGGAAACAATATTAAGTATACTATTGATAACAGTTTCTAAAATTTCATAACAATAAGCAAATTTATATAAAAGTAATAGTCAAAGTTGAATTTTGGTGATTGAGAAAAGTCAAATGAGACTTTTTTTTTTTTTTTGGAATGGAGGAAGTATATTTTTTATTAGCCTAGTGATTCTATTGGTGTGAAAGAGAAGATATTACTATCTACATTTTTTTTTTTTTTATGTCCTAAGGGGGCGTGGGAATTATTATTTTTAAAGGGAAGGGGGTGCAACACGAGGACTTCCCAGGGGGTCACCTATCCTAGTACTACTCTCGCCCAAGCACGCTTAACTGCGGAGTTCTGATGGGATCCGGTGCATTAGTGCTGGTACGATCGCACCCAACTATCTACATTACTTCATAACAAGGCACCAAATAATCCAGTGTCTTTTGTTTTGAGTAATATTATACTCTCTCCATTTTAGGCAAAGACTTCACTTTTCATTTTCAAAAGTCAACATGTGACTAAATCAAATCAAAATTTTACATATTTTACTTATGTTCTGAGAAATGAAATTTCTTTCATCAAAAACTACATTAAGAATATTATTGAGTACAACTTTCATAACTTTGTAAAAACAAATAAATTTATATAATTTATCGGCCAAACTTTAACTATGTTAATCCAATAAATTCAAAAATGAACTTTTTACCTGAAACGGAGGGAGTAAATAATAGGTCCTAATTTCGAAACATTAAAAAGTAGATTACAGGAATCCAAAATTAAAATTTTTAAAACTAAAATGAAATTCTTTAGAGGTGCTAAACATGTTACTAAAATTAGTTTATAAAGGTGTAGCCAAATATATCCTTACATGGTAATGTACTTGAGATTCACTACGCTATAGCATTATTTGGGAGGCCATTAATATCTATGAAAAATAATCTTTATTTGTTTCTATAAATAGAAACATATTAAAATTTTTAAGCTGGATAGTAGAAACATATTAAGAGTCCGTTTGTTCGCGCGTTTTGGCCAAAACGAAGGGTTAAAACGCAGTTTATTCCTTAATTTAGCGTTTCAATGCTGCGGTAGAAAACGCTGCGTTTTCAAAACGCAGCTGCGTTATCAAAACGCTGGAATTCCTAGCTTTTTACCAAAACGCAGATTTTAAAACGCAGTAGGGAATAAAAAGCAGCGTTTTGACATAATATCCCAAACGCATTTATAAAGAAAAAAGTCGCGTTTTAAATAATCTGCGTTTTAGAAATGCTGCGTTTTTAAAACACTGCGTTTTCAAAACGCTACACCAAGCGGGCTCTAAATCATGTCATAAATGATATATATAAGTGATTACTAAATCCAGTGATGTCACATGAATCCTTAAGTGTTTTTTTTTAATAATTTAATGAATTGCCCAAAATTTTATTATTCTTAGTGATTTTCACCAATTATCTGTACATTAGTTTATGATTTAAGTGTAGCCTCAGTGATAATCTTGCTTTAAATCGATTTGAACGACGAAAAATAAATCAGTTTTGAATAAGTTAACAAATTCCAAGGGACTGAGATTAATATTGAGTTGAGTTGTAACCGTGCGTTAATATCTTTTGCAATGGAAAAATATTCCATCTATTTCTAAATTATTAAATTTTTATTTTTTTCAAAATCACAAAACATGTAATTCGTATTACTTAATATATACATATTCTTTTATATATTATAATTTCTTTCATCCAGTTTAGATTTTGGTGTAATGAATACAGAATTCATAATTAATAAATCTCTTTATATAGTCTCACTCATTAAGCTATTACAAATCCTGTAAATTATACTTATAATTAAAAAAAAAAAATGATTTCTGCTTCTGTGTATCTTACAAAACATTCTTTATGAATTCATATGGCTATAGAACTATTAATTTTACTGCCCAAATTACAGTATTACTTTAAGTTTCTCCTAAAAATTTAAAGCCTTAAACATCATACTATTAGTTTTCTTACCATCTTTGCTACAAATTCAAAACTTCATTCTTCCCTCCTTCATGTCCCACTTCCTCTCCCTCTGCCTCTAAATTCAGTCCATCTTCAATTCCACCCCACTATGCATTCTTCAATCTAGCTATTTCTCTACTATCCCTCACTTCACCCTCTGCAAATATCATCTCTCTCTCTCTCTCTCTCTCTCTCTCTCTCTCTCTCTCTCTCTCTCTCTCACACACACACACACACACACACATACTGCTAAATGGCATCTTACTCCTCATTCCTTTTCAATGAGTACTACAAGAACTACACTAGGGGTTAGAGGGCTCCATTCCAAATATGGACTTCACAAGAGTGGACCAACAATATAGTTCTTCTGCCTTTAACGCGGCTTCTTATGCCGCTCCTTACATTCCAAGCCAGCAAAACTTCACAGGGTTGATGCCATTCCCAAATGATTTGCCATCCCAAATGGGAGTAGAGCAACATTTTTCTCCTCTAAACATGGCATCATCATCATCATTATCCTCGTATTCGTCTCCTTATATTCCAAACCAACAAAACTTCACAGGGTTGATGCCATTCCCAAATGATTTGCCATCCCAAATGGAAGTAGAGCAACTTTTTTCTCCTCTAAACATGGTATCATCATCATCATCATCATCATCGTCTTCTTACATTCCAAACCAACAAAACTTCACAGGGTTGATGCCATTCCCAAATGATTTGCCATCCCAAATGGGAGTAGACCAACTTTTTTCTCCTCTAAACATGGCATCATCATCATCATCATCCTCGTATTCATCTCCTTTCGTTACAAATTACGATAACTTCAATGAATTGATGCCTTTCACTAACGAAATGGCATCTGAGATGGGATTTATGGGAAAAACAATAGGGAAAAATATGTTCGAGGTACAATTTTCTCTATATTTGTAATTTACCCTTATCTTTTTGTTAAACTCGTATTCTATTCACGTCGTTGAGTTACACTCTTCAAATTATTTTTTATTTTGCTCTTAATTATTAAGATCATTTCTTTTCAATTTCATTTATTCACTCATCATCATCTTATTCATCTCTTTACTTTACAAACTACTAGAGCTTCAATGGATTGATGCCTTTCCCTAATGAGATGCCTTCTGAAATGGGTTTTTCGCAAACAGCAAATGGGCTATATGAGCCACAGGTATAGTTTTCTCTATATTTCTTTTCTTTCCTATTTGGTAACGTATATATGTCTGTTAAGTACGCTATACATTGTTGAGCCCCTTTTTAATAACTTAAGCTAGCTTTTAGATTAATTGGTAATTTAATATCGCATCAGAGCTCTTATTTTGCAAGGTCTTGGGTACTAGTGAGGCATGTTTGTTAAGTGGACGGGCACACGCAAGGGGGAGTGTTAAGCATGTTTAAAGCATGATATACATTGTTGAGCCTCTTTCTAACAACTTAAACTTTTAGATAAGTATAACTTATCACTTTACACACAAACAAATAAACAAATATTTGAGACACATCTTTAGTACTCCCTTCATCCCAGATAAATGTTCATACTTTCTATTTTTGGTTGTTTCAACTAATATTCCTTAAGACTTTTCATGTACATATTCTCTACCATTCTTCCCAATATACACTTAAAGCTTTATTTAATATAATATATCCTAGAGAAACTCACTTATTTAAAATAGTGAAACTCAATTAATGTTCATGGATATTATCATCAAAAAATATATTACAGCACATCATTAATTACGTTTTTTAATTCCTGTGTTTTGTCAACTAGGAATATTTATCCGGGACGGAGAGAGTAGTATACTCCCTTCGTTCCACCCAAAGAATCCACGTTTGAAAAGTATAATAATTAAGAGATATATAAGTAGTATTGGAGTTGATCATAATTACAAAAATAGTTGAGCATAGTTAATATGTTTGTCCCACACGTGGAGCTTAAAGTTGAAAGTGTTTAGAGATTGTAAGCATAATTTTGTAAAGTTGACTCTTTGTGTAGAACATTCTAAAATAGTATATTAGACTTTTTCGAACCAGAAGAGTACATCTTAGCATTGAAAAGTGGCATTGCATACACGTAGGAAATAGAGTCGCCCCTCGACCAATGCTCCCTTTATGTATTTGTGAAATTTGTATTCTTTTTATGTTGTTGAAGTGTATCATATGATTTTATTTTTATAGTCCTTAAGAGTGGCTCAGTGGTAGAGTTGGAGTTTTACAAAGTGTGAGGTTTCAGGTTCAATTCATTTTCACGCCCCCTTAGCATATAAAAAAAAAATTAATAAATAAATCCCTTCACACGCCCCCTTAGGACATAAAAAAAAAAAAAAAATTATTTTCATATTCGCTCTAAATGATAGGAGTCATTCCTTGTCATTTATTTAATCGCCCTGCATCTTCTAATTCATCTCCTTGCTTCACAATCTACCAGACGTTCCAAGGGTTAATGCCCTCGTCTTACGATATGCCATCCGGAATGGGTGTCGAGCAAACAACAGGAGAGCAGTATTCAGCCCATACTAAGGGCCGAAATGAGTTCGAGGGTTTAACCACGGTACTATTTTCTCCAATTTTTTTTTTTTTTTTTTTGAAGTACAAGTTCTTTGGTGGTTATGATAAACTGTAACACCCTAGTCCAAAAGTCCGGTCCGGTCCGCAACGTATGACTTATGTATTGGTCCAAAAGCAACATGATCAACTAGGTATAACACAAGTTCATCCAAAAGTTCATGAATGTTATTCGTGCCTAGTGTTAGTAGGTGGTCACTTATAAAATATTTCCACATTTAACCGATGTGAGTTAGGGGTATTACAATCTCCCCCACTTAAATCTTTGACGTCCCTCGGCAATATGTTTAACACATTTTCTTTTTGACGTCCCTCGGCAATATGTTTAACACATTTTCTTCTGGGACCAGCTCTGATATCATTTGTAACAATCTGATACCAAAAGCCTCGTCTGTTATGCATAGGCCACTAAACAACTCGGTCAACTACACTTTAGTATAAGTCTACTCAAAAGTATAAGAATGATGTAGATACCTAGTGTTAGTCACTGGTCCGTTATAGAACTGTAATATGTTTAACACATTTTCTTTTTGACGTCCCTCGGCAATATGTTTAACACATTTTCTTCTGGGACCAGCTCTGATATCATTTGTAACAATCTGATACCAAAAGCCTCGTCTGTTATGCATAGGCCACTAAACAACTCGGTCAACTACACTTTAGTATAAGTCTACTCAAAAGTATAAGAATGATGTAGATACCTAGTGTTAGTCCGTCCGTTATAGAGCGTAACGACGAGGAGCCCGGTCCGTCACGCATACCACTAAGCACAGGTTGCCAAAGCCACCCAAAAGTCCATGGATAGGTTGGTGGTGGTAGTTGGTGGCCACTTATAAAGCACACACAAGTTCCACATCTACCCGATGTGGGATATCACAAAAACAATCTCACATTTAAACATTGTGAGTTCGCGGTATTACATAAACCATTTACACACACACATACCTACAGATCGTAGAGATACTTTTTATATGCATATAATTTTTTTTAGTACAAGTGAAAAGAACATTATATACGCATCTTTTCTCTTGATTTGTGGAATTATTTCATCTATACAACCAGTATCTTCTTAATAACATTTTTACTTATAACTATCAGAGCTCCGATGAATTGATATCCTTACCTAACGATGATATCCCATCCATAAGTGGCATAGTGGACGTCCCACAAATTATGGGAGACGAGGATTTTACCCTTGACATGGACGCGGCGGACCTAGAGTTTCTAACCAAGGTACTGCTTTCTTTGCTTACCAGTTTTCTATATTGTGCCAAAGCATTTGAAGATGGTTAGATGGTGGACTCACCCTAGACCAATGATTATTTTTTCTCTTGCTCTAATGTTAAATTCCACTATGTTTATGATTTTTCGATTTTTCTATTAAACTATATTTGGCTACTCAACGTCATGCTTTGAAATTTAAATTAGATGAACAATTTGAGCTCTACATAATTCAAATTGTTCTTCTAATTTTAATTCTAAACCATGACATTAGGGTTCCCAAACAGACCCTTAATGTTTGGAATCATTTCATGTAATTCAAGTTTTGTATCACTCGCAGTGGCTAGAAGGAGGAGAGGAGTCGAACCATGAACCCACGGTATGAGTCCTATAATTTTTTAATTTATCACAGGCATGGCCGGCACAACATTTCTAGAGGCCTAAAGCGAACTCTAAAGTGAGGTCTATAACAAATATTTTTTTATTAAAATTATAATATTTTTATTTGAAGTTTATTATTCGTGCTTTTGAGGATGCAAAATCATTTATTAAATTATTGTAATCGATTTCATTTAACAATTCTTTTTCAATTGATAATAAAGCTAGTTCACTTAATCTTTTTTGAGACATTAATTGTTGATCTTAAATATAATTTCTCTTAAAATTTTAGTTCTGCAAATAAATCTAATCCGTCAATATCAAAGTTCTCATTATGTTTTCATGAAAGTTCAAAGCTAAGGGAATTTTCTTTTAAATTTTCATTATCCAATGACCTTAATTTCTCAATGATAAATAGAAAACCAAAAATATCTTGATACATTTTAAATTATTCAAATCTACTTTGAAATGAAGTAATTGTTTTATCTATAATTAATAATAAACTTTAAATGATTATTCTGGAGATCTTACAACTTCATTGTCAATAATTTCATCAAAATGTTTCTTTCTACGAAAAGTACATTTTCACAGAACTTAGATTCTATATTCAGTTCAATAGCAATTTCTTTGGTCGAAATTTAGCATTTTCAAATCTCTCTTTCCTAAATTTTTTCAAAAATGAAAAAATACCGTTCAATTGTTGTATAGCAACATCGATGCAAATATCCTTTGATTGCATATTTTTACTAACTGAGTTTACACCAAAAAATATTTCATTCCAAATAGTCGTCATGCCTAATAAAAACTCAATTTTTTTTAAGCTCATAACTTGTTTGACTATTAATGAGTGGGTGAGGAAAATTAAGAGTCTCTTAAAAAAATTTAAAAATTACTAAAATAAGTAATTTTTTTTTTCTTTTTGAGGCCTTATTATTTTATTTTTGAGGCCTAAAGCAAGGGCTTTGGTGGCTTTACCCTTGGGCGGCCTTGATCACAGGTCTAATTCTTCATTGATACCATCATTCAAAACATACGTATAAACTTATACTCCCTTAATTTCTAAATTATTATTCCATCTGTTTTAGGCAAATAGTCTACTTTTCTTTTTTAGAAGTCAACATGTGGCTAAATCAAATCAAAATTTTACATACTTTACTTATGTTTTATGGAATAAAATTTCATTATTAAAAATTATCTTAAAAATATTATGGATTACAACTTTCATAACTTTATAAAAAATAACTAATTAATTTTATGTTAATTATCGGTCAAATGTTAAGTAAGTTGACCAAAAAAAGTCTAAAATATACTTTTTGCATGGAATAGAGGGAGTATTCTGTTTAACTGTTTTGAATCAAACTGACTGTTTTTGAAATGAAAATTTGACCTTTTTTTTAAAAAAAATTATAAAACACGTAATTCGTAATTTTTTGGTACTACGAATGACGTGTTTTATGATTTTAAAAAAATAAAATAAACGTCAAATTTTAATTTGAAAAACAGTCGGTTTTCCTCATAAAAATTAAACAAGACAATAAATTAAAAACAATGGAAGCACTTTATAATCAGAGAACAACAATTTAGTCTTTATACGAGCCCTTCAAAATTAGATGGTGAGGCTATCAGGCTATAAATAGGGTAATAACGAATTTCACTTAGCAGAATGTTTCACTTTTGTTTGGTTAAATTAGGGTTTTGTTAGTTAATGTTTCAGTGACTATTATCAAGATCTAATGCTACAATTAAATCTCTTATACAGTCTGAATCATCGAATTTGTTGACTCAAGAAAATACAAATTTCGTGTCGATGATGAATAATACAAATTTCGTGCTTGCAAACATGCTTCGATCTTTACGAGTACCACTTATTTCAAATAACGATGCTAAACCATTTGGCAAGGTAAGATACATAGCTTCCCTTGTTCATAATTATTAACTATTTCTGCTGATCTTTCTCAGTTTTTTTTTTATTTTTATTTTTATAATTTTCCGAAGCTAGAAATTGACCTATGGAGTTGAACAAATAGAATCTTAAGGGCAACTCCAACAATGGATCTTGGCCTATAGGTATTAAAATCAAAATTTCATACCTATTGATATTATTTACAAGGTATCAAATTATCATCTCCAACAATACGTATCAAATTCATTCATGTTATTAAATTCATTTTTGATTTTTTATTAACTTTATTGATATTTTATACATTATCAATTATTTAAAGTATGATGGTTGTTTTAATTAATTAATTATTTTTAAAAATAAAATTTTTAAAAAATTATAGTCGTCATTTGTCATGATATAAAACTAAAATAAATTATGAATTAATGATAATTCACACGTGTTATAAATTGTGAATTAATGATAATCTACCCGCGTGCGTGCTGCTCAATGTGAAGTCCTAAGAGTGGTAGCAAATTTGCTACCTCTCTTAGGACCAAAGCAAAATTTGTTACCCTTTATTTTGACTATTAAAGATATTAGGACCTTCAGCTAGGTACCAAAATTTGGTTTTAATACCATATTGTTGGACTTGTTTGAATTAATTAGTGCTCTGTTGCAGAAGAATATTGTTTCTTTAGGTTGCTTTAATTCTGTTTCAATAAGACCTAGTCTATAGGAGTAATTAAGTTACTGCTTTGTATTTTCAATTAGTAGTCCATGATTATAGGGTTGTTAAACTTGGATCTTATCTTTATCTCTAGACTTGGTTGTAAGGCTATTTAAGCCAGCACTTAGCTTTCAATTTGATATCAGAAGAAGGTTTTCTTTCACTCTACAACTTCTGAGTTTGTTTGAGATCTTTGATCTTTTACAATTGGTATCAGAGCCATTACTGTGCCTGATAAGAGAGAGGAGTTGCGAGGTTGATTGATAAGAGAGAGGAGTTGCGAGGTTGATTGAAAACAGAGAGAGGAAAATGAGTGAAGAAAAGAGTAAAGGTAGCCTCACAAAGATTCCTCACTTTGATGGTCATCACTACGACCATTAGAGTGAGCTGATGGAGAATCTGCTAAGAGCTAAACGGCTATGGAGCCTGGTAGAGAATGGTTTTGAGGAGCCAACAGTACCGACCGTGCTGACCAACGCACAGTAGGCGCAGCTAGATGATGCAAAGATAAAGGACCACAAGGTCAAGCACTATTTGTACCAAGCTATAGATCAGGTGACCTTTGAGCAGATTTTGGACAAACGTACCTCCAAAATTGTCTGGGATTCTTTGAAGAGCAAGTTTGGTGGCAATGAGAGAGTGAAAAGGTCCCTTCTCAACACCTTGAGAAGGGAATTTGAGGTGTTAGAGATGAAGAATTGAGAGACAATCAAGGAGTACTTTGCTAAGGTGATGGCTGTAGCGAATCAGATGCGAAGCAATGGAGAAGCAATGCCCGACTCTATAGTGGTGGAGAAAATTCTGAGGACTCTGACAGAGCGGTTCACCTATGTGGTGGTGTCGATAGAAGAGGCAAGAGATACACGTGCCATGTCGATTGATGAACTATAGAGATCTTTGTCTGTGCACGAGCAAAAGTTTAAAAGGTTGGATAGAGAAAAAGATCAGGCTTTAAAAGCTGATGTTGGTGATGAAAGACTTGGAGGCAGAGGAAGGGGACATAGTACATACCGAGGACGTGGAAGAGTCAGAGGAAGATCTTTTGACAAAGCTCTTGTGGAGTGTTATAAATGCCATAATTTGGGGCATTTCCAGTACGAGTGTCCGAGTAAGGAGAGCAAAACTAACTTTGTGGAACTAGATGAAGAGGAAGAGCTGCTCTTGATGTCATATGTGGAGACGTAAGACTCAAAAGGAGATGGTGTGTGGTTTCTGGATTCTGGATGTTCAAATCATATGTGTGGAAACAAGAAATGGTTTGAACACCTGGATCAAAGCTTCAAGCACATTGTCAAGCTTAGGAATGATACAAGAATGGCAATCACAAGGAAAGGAAGCGTAAGATTGGAGATTGGAGGAGTCAAACAAGTGATTTCTGAAGTTTACTTTGTTCTAGAATTGAAGAATAATTTACTTAGTATTGGACAACTTCAGGAGAAAGGGCTTGGTATTTTGATTCAGGGAGGAGAGTGCAAGTTATACCATCCACAAAGAGGGCTAATTGTGACAATAAGAATGACCAAAAATAGGATGTTTGTACTTCCAGCTATTGTTCTACCAAGTACAGAGAAGCTGCTCACTCCATCATGCTTTCAAACTACCACAGAGGATGCTTCTCACCTATGGCACTGCAGGTTTGGTCATTTGAACTATAAGAGCTTACGAACAATGCAGTTTTAGAAGTTAGTTCGTGACTTACCTACTATTACACTGCCAAGGAAAGCCTGTACTCACTGTCTAGTTGGAAAGCAACATAGGGAGAAGATGTTCAAAAAGAGTGCATGGAGAGCATCAAGAAAATTACAGCTGGTCTGATCCACTCAAACATTTGTGGACCGATCACATGCACCAAAATCGACAAGTGGGAAGAGGTATTTACTCAGTTTTATTAATGATTTTAGTCGTAAAGTTTGAGTTTATTACTTATGTGAGAAGTCAGAGACATTTGGAGTAATTAAAAAATTTAAGAAGTATGTTGAGAATGAGTGTGGTGAGTCCATAGCATGTTTACGCATAGATAGGGGTGGAGAGTTTACTTCTTATGAATTTAATGATTTTTGTATGGAAAATGGTATTCGAAGACAGTTAACTGCAGCCTACACCCCCCAACAAAATGGGGTGGCGGAGAGAAGGAATCGAACCATTATGAACTTGGTTCGAAGCATGTTGTCTGAGAAAAAAGTTCCAAGGGAATTTTGGCCAGAAGCAGTACAGTGGTGTACCCATGTGATGAACAGGAGTCTGACAGTAGCTGTGAAAGGGAAAACACTATGTAAGTGGCATGGGATTAGGTCTTTCTGATGAAAATGAAGAAGATAGCAATCTTGTTCTATATACCACTCTAGACCCGATCACTTTTGAAGAGGCTGCTGGAAGTGAAAAATGGCTTGAAGCTATGAAACATGAGATTCAAGCCATCGAGAAAAATGAAACATGGGAATTGGTGGAGCTTCCTGCTGGTGCAAAGAAGATTGGAGTGAAATGGGTATTTAAAACCAAGCTAAATGAATTTGGTGAGGTTGACAAACACAAAGCATGGTTGGTGGCGAAGGGATATGCCCATAAACATGGAGTTGATTACAATGAAGTCTTTGCGCTGGTTGCGAAATGGGATACTATCTGAATGGTGATTGCAATGGCAGCACAGAAAGGTTGGAGCATTTTTCAACTTGATGTTAAAAGTGTTTTCCTTCATGGAGAGCTGATGGAGGAGGTTTATGTTGATCAGCCACGTGGTTTTGAGAAAGATGGAGAGGAGCAAAGAGTCTACAAGTTGAAGAAGGCCTTATATGGCCTTAAGCAGGCCCCAAGAGCGTGGTATAGTCGCATTGAGTCTTACTTTACTAAGGAGGGTTTTGAAAGGTGCCCATCTGAACCTACTCTTTTTATTAAAACTGATTTGAAAGGTAGTATTATGGTTGTTAGTTTGTATGTAGATGATCTCATATTCATGGGGAATGATGAAGGGTTGATTGAAGCTTTTAAAAATTCTATGATGCAAGAATTTGAAATGAATGATCTGGGGAGGATGAGGTATTTCCTTGGAGTTGAAGTTTTACAAAATGAGAAGGGTGTTTTCATTAGTCAGAAGAAGTATGCCAATGAAATTCTTGAGAGGTTTGGCATGTTGGGGTGCAACTCTGTTAGAAGTCTTATTGTTCCAGGAACAAAACTTGTAAAAGATGAAGATGGAGTCAAGGTAGATGTCACTGGTTACAAGAAAATTGTGGGAAGTCTTCGATATTTAACTATGACCAGGCCAGATTTAATGTTTGTGGTTGGATTGGTGAGTCGATACATAGAGAATCCTACTGAACTTCATCTTAGTGTAGTAAAAAGGATTCTTCGATAGGTGAAGGAAACCTTGGAGCTGGGTATTCTGTACAAGAAAGGTGGAACTGGAGACCTAGTTAGCTACACAGATAGCGATTATGCTGGGGATCTAGATGATAGAAGAAGTACTTCAAGGTATGCGTTTATGTATGGAGAAGGAGCTGTTGCGTGGTCTTTAAAGAAACAACCTATGGTAACCTTGTCCACCACCGAGGCAAAGTTCGTAGCAGCATCATCATGTGCATGTCAAGCAGTTTGGATGAGAAGAATCTTGGATGCTCTCAACCATCCTCAGAAAGAGAGCATCACACTGTATTGTGACATTGCTTCCACCATCAAACTCTCCAGGAATGTAGTACTACATGGGAGGAGTAAACACATTCATGTAATGTTGTGTATAGCGGAAGACTAGCAAACAAATTAACAGAGTATAATAGGATCAATCACAAAGGAGAGAGAGATTGGGGGTCAACGAACTGTCGAAATTTTATTAGAGGCTCACACCTTCAAACGTTCTAGGTATACAACTATTTATATGGATACAATAGAAAAAACCTAAAACCCGCCGCTATGCGGTCGCACTATGCGGCCGCATACGATTTGCAAAGCTTCCATGCAGACACACTATGCGGCCGCATGGTTTCCAAAACCTTAAGCGGACGCCTTATGCAGCCGCATAAATTCTAGTGTTCCATACGGCCGCCTTATACGGCCGCATAAATTCCAGTGTTCTTCGTAGGGAACTGGCCCCTTGCCTGGGTAATCGAGCCATCCCATTCTCAACAATCTCCACCTTGGCGAGAATTCACCCAACCCCTTAGAAGACAAAGAGCACGAACCCGAAACCACCTTGAGCACCTGTAGAACTGGACCTCCCACATTTCTAATAGCTAGCGATGTACAACAAATCCAAGCAATGTTTGAACTTGTCAGTTACAACTGGCTTCGTCAACATGTCTGCAGCATTATCTGTGGTGTGAATCTTCTCAAGCAAAATATCCCCATTATCAATCAACTCATGAATCTTGTGAAACCTCACATCGATGTGTTTCGTCCTTGAGTGATAAATTTGATTCTTCGCTAAGTAGATTGCACTTTGACTGTCACAATGCAACAGAACTCCACCTTGCTGAACACCCAACTCCTTGACTAAGCCACTAAGCCATAGGGCTTCCTTTGCGGCTTCAACAACTACCATGTATTCCGTCTCAGTTGTAAACAATGCAATAATGACCTGAAGCATAGCTCTCCAATATATAGGTCCACCTGTTAGGGTAAACACATAACCTGTGGTAGATCTCCTACGATCATTATCGCCTGCATAATCTGAATCAACATACCCTACAACTGAAAGCCCCACACTCTGCTTCTCAAACATAATACCATAGTCCACAGTGCCCTTCAAATATCTGAAAATCCACTTAACTGCCTCCCAATGATGTCTACCTGGATTAGCCATATACTTGCTTACCACACTGATTGCCTGTGCCAAATCTGATCTAGTACATACCATGGCATACATGAGACATCCCACTGCGCTTGCATAGGGAACCTTTGACATGTGTTGAGTTTCTTCAACTGTAGTTAGGGAATCTGAGGTAGATAAACTGAAGTGATTCGCCAACGGTGTCGTCACTGGTTTTGCATTTCCCATGTTAAACCTCTTTAACACCTTTTTAACATAGTCGGCTTGAGACAACCACAATCTTCTAGATTTTCTGTCTCGACGAATCTCCATACCAAGAATCTTCTTGGCAGCCCCCAAATTCTTCATGTCAAATTCCTTATTTAACAAGGTCTTTAATTTCTTGACCTCATTAACACTTCTACTAGCAATAAGTATGTCATCCACATGCAGTAACAGAAAAATAATAGAGCCATCATCAAGGCTTCTCACATACACGCAACAATCATACTCACACCTCTTATAGCCAATACTAACCATATAAGTGTCGAACCTGGTGTACCACTGTCGCAGAGACTGCTTTAGCCCATAAAGTGACTTCTTCAGTTTACAAACTAAATGCTCCTGTCCAGGATGACTGAACCCATGTGGCTGCTCCATGAAGATCTATTCTTCTAACTCACCGTGTAGAAAAGCAGTCTTCACATCCATCTGCTCCAACACCATATCATAGTGTGCTACAAGACCCAACACAATTCTGACCGAAGTGTGTCTCACAACGGGCGAAAAAATCTCATTATAATCTACCCCTTGTTGTTGCGAGTACCCCTTTGCCACCAATCGTGCCTTGAACTTTTCTCCCTCTTTTTCTGATACTGCTTCCTTTCGCTTGAATACCCATTTACAACCAATTGCTCGTTTCTCCTTGGGAAGTTCCACCAACTCCCATGTGTTATTCTTATGAAGTGATTCCATCTCTTCCGCCATAGCAGTCACCCACTTATCTTTTTCTGGACTTTTTATTGCCTCCTGATAAGTATTTAGATCTCCACTACTAAGAACAAGAGCATATGAAACCAAATCTTCAAACCCATACCTGACTGGTGGTCTGATTGTTCTCTTAGGTCTTCCACTTGAAGGATTTTCTTCTTCAACCTCTTGTGTAGTTACCTCGGGATCGTGAAGAGTACAATCCAAATCCATCCGATAGCTCCACCTCAATAACATGCTCATTACCCCTTTCATTTTCTGGCACCTGTTTCTCCTTTTCTTCATGAGTACACTTTAACATAGCTTTCTCATCGAAAACCACATCCTTGCTGATCACCACCTTGCTTGACTTGGGATACCAAAGTCTGTAACCCTTTACCCCTTTTGCGAAGCCGAGAAAGATACACTGTTTGGACTTTGGATCAAGCTTCGATATTTCTTCACTAGGTATATGCACATAGGATGGACACCCAAACACCCGAATATCGGAGTAGTCTATCTTAGAACCCGTCCATACCTCTTCAGGAACCTTGCAATCTAGTGACCCCCTTGGTGATCTGTTTATTAAGAAACAAGTCATACTCACTACATCTGCCCAAAAACACTTTGCTAACCCTGCATTCAATCGTAGACACCGAGCCCTTTCCGCAATAGATCGGTTTAACCTTTCTGCCACACCATTTTGCTGTGGTGTCCTGCGTACTGTATAGTGCCTTTTGATTCCAAGCTCCGCGCAAAACTTCTTGAACTCCTTATATGTGTACTCAGTACCATTGTCACTTCTCAAACATTTAACCTTTCTGCCCGTTTGATTTTCCACTTCAGCCTTCCACAATTTGAACTTCTCAAAAGTCTCATTCTTGTGTTTCATGAAGTAAACCCAAACCTTCTTCGAAAAGTCATCAATAAATGTCACGAAGAACAGATGTCCATACCTTGATGCTGTTCTCACTGGCCCCCAAACATCAGTATGAATGTAGTCAAGGATTCCCTCTGTTGTGTGTTTAGCCGTCTTGAATTGCACTTTGTTTTGCTTTCCAAGAACACAGTACTTACAGAAATCAAGTTTACAAGTCTTAACACCCTTCAACAGATTCCTCTTATGAAGCTCCTTCATACCTCTTTCCCCCATGTGACCTAATCTCATGTGCCAAAGAGTTGTAGCCTCATCTACTTCAGGTTCCGACTCTACAGAACTAGCTCCACCTACAACAGTGCTACCGAGCAATCTATAGATATTTTTTGGTCCCCTCTCACCCTTCATCACCATCAATGCACCCTTACAAACCCTCATCATACCATCTTTAGATCTATAACGACAGCCATTATAGTATAAAGTACCCAATGAGATCAGATTTTTAGAAACTTCCGGTACATGTCTAACATCATACAACGTTCGTACCACACCATCAAACATTTTAATTCTAATAGTACCTATGCCAGCAAGATGCACCATTGCCCATAGTAACTACTCCAGAATTAACTGACCCTCAGAGGGAACTGGCCCCTTGCCTGGGTAATCGAGCCGTCCCATTCTCAACATGTAAGGTATCACTTCCTTCGTGATTTGTCTAAAGATAGAGTTATTGAGCTTGTTCATTTTGGAACTGGGGAGCAAACAGCAGACATCATGACCAAAGCTTTAAAATTGGAGGTTTTTGAGAAGCTTAGAAAATACCTGGGAGTGTGTAGAATCACAGAAGTAAACTGACTGTAAGTGTGCAGAACAATTTAAGGGAGGAATTGTTTGAATTAATTAGTGCTCTGTTGCAGAAGAATATTGTTTATTTAGGTTGTTTTAATTCTGTTTCAATACGACCTAGTCTATAGGAGTAATTAAGTTGCTGCTTTGTATTTTCAATTAGTAGTCCATGATTATAGGGTTGTTAAACTTGGATCTTATCTTTATCTCTAGACTTGGTTGTAAGGCTATTTAAGCCAACACTTAGCTTTCAATTTGATATCAGAAGAAGGTTTTCTTTCACTCTACAACTTCTGAGTTTGTTTGAGATCTTTGATCTTTTACAGGGCTTGCATTCCTTCAGCTCATTTTGATACCCATTGTTGGAGTTTGCCCTTAGTGTTTTACATTTATTGCCAATCTAACTACAGCTGTTAACTATGAAATTTATTTTGACGTAATGTAGAAGGGTCTCCTATTGTGTCTAACACCAACGAATAAGCCGGGGGAAAGCCGTAGGCTAAAAAGTTCAACGACAGTCCAAATTTTCAATGCAAACTTCCTAATTCCGGAAGGTTGTGTCAATTCAATTCGAATGATGGATGAGGTATGTTCATCCATTTTCTTGTTTTTTTTTTTCCTTCTATTTTTAATTTATAAATGTCTCCATGTGAATGTAGGTATCATTTGCATGCAATCAGTATATATATGAAAAGATAACTACGTACACCGTACACGAGACTCCTACCATTTTAATGTTTTATGAATATATATATATATATATATATATATATTACTTTTTTATTTAACCATCAATGGTTACTCTCATTATCAACCATTGGATCAAAAATTAAAGGTTGAGATTTAATAGTTAGTTGAAAAATGCAATTAATGCAAGTAGGTGTACGCGTGCGTGTGTGTACTTCCCCATTGATGGTTAAATAAAAAAGTAACCATTAAATACTCCCCCATATATATATTTGAGTAACCATTAACATGATTAACTATAATTGCAGCATCGGAAGGCTGGACTTCAGTTGGAAGAACAAGGGTCAAATAGCAAATCCAAAAAAGTGAAGCCCTTATCGTTGGCTGAGCGACAAGAAGGATGGACAATAGAGATCAGAAAGCGGGTCAATGGTTTATCAGAAAAGGTAGTTTGGAGCCTCACCATTTTCGAAACACAGTTTTTTTAAAACTTAAATTTCTTATAAACGTGTTTGCCAAACAATTTCAAAACACAGTTTTTTTTTTATTTTTTTTTATTCATAAACGTGTTTGAGATATTATTTTAAAACGCAGCTTTTCTTTTCAGCAGCTTTTTAAAACTTGTATTTTGGTCGAAACTCATGACCAAATGAGCTCTTGGTAAAATATTTCAAAAGAAATTAACAAAATTAATGTAATAAAAAAAATTCTAGTTAAAAGACTCCCCACTTGCTCTAGTATACTGATTGATCCAACTTATAATTTTTTTTTTAAATTTTAGGAAAATTTAATTTTGATATATGAGAATATTCATTAAATGGTTTTTCGCTTGTGAGATTGAAGTTGGATAGCAAAAGGAGTTTTAATTCTTCTTTACTTTCTTCTTCTTTTTGTTTATATATGTAAAAATGAAAATTTTCTATTGCAGTTTTATTATCACGAGAATTCCCGGCAGGCGTTCCGTTCAACTATGGAGGTAGAAAACTTCATACTTTATGAGCGCTATCCACCCAAACCTCAACGGAACTCGTCAAAAAAAAAAAATTAATGAAATGGTGAGTTTATTTTATTAATGATTTTTCGCAAGTTTCTCTCCAATTTACCAAGGATAATGCACGTCAAGTACTTGTAATGAATACCACATGACGCCCCAACGGTAAATACATACTCCCTTCGTTCCTAAATTATTATCTTGTTTAATTTTTTTAAATTAAATTAATTATTTTTTAAATAAAAGTTTGACGTATATTCTTTTCAAAATCATAAAACACGTAATTTGTAATACATTTTGGGTACTACGAGTTACGTATTTTATAATTTAAAAAAATTAAAATATAAATGTCAAATTATCATTTAAGAAACAACAAGTTTGAATAAAAAAATTCAAACAAGACAATAATTTAGAAACGGAACGATTATAAGCCATGAGCTTAACATTCATGTTATATGATGATGAACAAACCATTTTGATAAGAATTGTTTTTCATCTTTTGCAGAAACTATGGAGCAAAGTAAGAACGTTAGAAGCTAAGGAGAAAGATGAATTACCAAATAGATTAGACTCTGTTTATTCCCATGCACATGTAGCAAGATCTAACAGTTAGAATCAGAAATGGAATACTTCTTTTGGAATACAGTATTCTATCCCACTTTTTGTACATACGATTTTTTGGAGATCCTAAAAAATGAACATGATATATTCTTATTTATCTATAAATAAAAAAGACTTAAATAGCAATTTGGTCATTGTACTGTGAAAATTTATTCATTACTGTCACGCATTAGTCACTCTATCGAACTATCATTAAATTTTTGAGATGAAAATTAGCGAAAGGACTTAAATATCTTTGTAATTATATGGACCGACTAGTATGCCCCTCTAAAGTCGACATGTGATGTGCTTGTGATTTTTTTAGTTAACCATTTACCTTTTTCCTTTTTTCTTTCTAATTTTCTACTCCCACCATCCCAATATTATTGTCTTAATTTCCTTTTTTGTTACATTCCAAAATAATTGTCTTGTTTGAAAGTTTCCTTTTTAGGACAACACATTTACAATTTTACCCTTACTTTTTCTTCCTAATTTAATTATGAGCGAGATGCTCATGTGCATTAAAAGAAACTACACACTAGACCAATATTAATAATCAAGTCAATTATTTTTTCTTAATCCGTATATCGGGTCAAACAAGACAATAATTTACGGACGGAAGGAGTATTTCTGTTTTTTTTTTTTTTTTTTATCCCCTTCCATAACATCACCCTCCTCTACCGACTGGTCTTGAAGTGTCCTAGCAAAATATACATGCAATGCATGAGGTGATGCAAGGGCTAGGATGGCTTAACTCTTCGTTGAGTGGTGAGTTGGCTCGCGAATAGTGTTAATTTTGGCCATAAGGATTTTGGGGAGTATCAACCTGGTTACTACTAGCGTGTTTACCATGTATGCAAAAGGTTACAATTTAACATAACATGGCAAGAATGAGTGCAAGTTTGTGAGTTGTCTACCATTTTAAAAAAGCATTTTTTTTAGGCTTAATTCTCAATTTCATCACTCTACTATTTTAAAAAGTCCGATAAACTCACTCTACAAATATTTTTCACACTTTAATAACTATCTATATTACAATAGAGCTCGGTTCTCACGTACACCATTGACTCAAGACAACTACCGGTTCAGATTTACCAATTTACTAAAATCCTACGGCCGTAATTAACGCAATGTTTCGCACGTATGAAAGGTGGTTTCCGGCTCTCTCCTCTCCAACTTCTCCGTACGACTCTCTCCTCTCTCTCTCTCTCTCTCTCCCCCGATCTCTCCAAGTCGAAGGATCTGTCTTGGTCTCTCCAAGTCGAAGGCTCTATCTCCGTCTCCGGCAGCGTTTCCACCGCGTACGAAGGTCAGTCCCTTCCCAATAGCCCAATTCAATTTGATTTTGATTTCGCTTGGATTCATCTTCCTCTACAAAAAAACTGTGCAAGTGAGCCATTGGCCCTGTTTACCATTTTCGCTCGCATCGTCCTCTACAAAAAAACTGTGTAAGTGAGCCATTGGCCCTGTTTAGATACCATTTTCCTATGAAAAGCATGCATGCTACCTATTTGATAAAAAGCCTCAGCAAAAATGGCAACAAACTTCACCAATGTGCCACATCTTCCGAATCAAGTAGCTTCCCAATAAGCACAAATTTCTCCCCATCCCCATGTAAAGCAAGTATTCGATCTTCTTTGACCCTGCATCCCACACAAAATAGTCGATCCGGAGCGATTAACTGATTTTATTATGACCACTTGGCATGTTAATGCTAGAGCCGGCCTAGCGGTGGGTTTTAATTAGTAATCCAGCATCTCTATCCAATATTTGAAGAAATGCATACTCCATAAGATGAAATTTTTTTATTTTTTTTTAAGTTTGGTACAAAATGTAAAGTTCATTTCGCTAACTTTTGTTTGCATTTCTCTTCTTTTACACTTGTCTTCTTTTGCTTGGATTTTGATTTCGTTTTGATTGTTGTTGCTTCATCTCTCAAATTTTTCAATTTATTTTCTTTTTTCAATTTATTTTGCTTGGATTCATCTCTTTATTTTGCTTGGATTTTGATTTCGTTTTGATTGTTGTTGTCTCCACTCTTCCACTCACTCCTCTATTATTTGTTTCGGTACTAAAAAGACCACCCCTTTCAAGAGCTATGTATGCAACATCTGCGTAAAGCACACAACCTCACGACCATAATTCTCCCTGAAACATAAAAATTGAAACTTGAGTTCATTCGTCCTCTTTCATTTTTTTTCTTTTTGAGCTAGCAACCTCTTGTGATTTCCCCGTGGTATAATGGTCATCAAATCGGGGAAGAAGTCGATTCACTATTACGAAGGAGGATCGGGGCTCGGGATATGATGAGTACATTTTCTTGGCTTGCTTCGGCCCTTTCATTCATCCTTTATCAACAAGCCGGATAAGCACTATTATAGTGACATAGTGAGAGACATGGCTAACAACCTGCATATAGTAAGGGGAAGAAGAATACTTGAAAGAATGAATGTCTAATTAGTTAATTGTATGATTTCAATTTTAATTGGTATCCTCTATTAATTTATATAACAAAGTTATTTTGTATATATCCCTGGGACTGGGAGGGACTTTCTTTTCGAGGAAATCGAGAGCAATTCAAGGCAACAAGGAGAGAGAATGATAAGGTGTATAAGGGGAAAGAAAGTTATTGAATCTGAGAATGTGGTTCTGTCACGATACCAAAAGGTTCAAACAATCTATATTTAAGCTTCTCATCCATATCATCAATAGAAATCTTTATAATTAATAGTAAAATCATGAAGGTCATCAAGATGCTTACCTGATCAGCTCTTGGCATATGATTATATCAGCTGCTTCTGATCAAGGGAGATCATGTCCACCAAAACCAAGTTCAACAAATTTGTTGAAGTTTCTTTGCTTCTAAACTCATCTTCACATAGCATGTCCATGCTAGGAGTAATAACTCCCATATTTTTCACTCCTTCACCGTTACCAAAACTAAATAAAAGACTTGGAATGCCAAATAATGCTATAGAAAATATTATGATATTAATAATATGCCTTAGAATCTATAAATCTGTAAGATAGCAAATACTCCCATATTTTTCACTCCTTCTACGCTTTTTACTCTTCGTTCATGGATACTTGATTGTTGTTACATGTACGAGTCCATATGCTTGCATTATATTCTTTTGCCATCCATAGATCTGTAAGATAGCATCCAATAAAGCAAAAGAATCTCAATTTTTAAGGTAATTGGCAGCTCAAGCTAAGTCTACTAAATAGTCTAAATTAAAGGACTGCTCAAGCTTAGTCTACTAAATAGTTTTACATGAATTGAAATAGATTAGAACCCTTTTTGTTGAATTTACTTTTGATTGATTTCTGTTTGTTGATTGGTTTTACATGAATTCAAACTTCGTTGCTTTTGCTAATTTATTAGAACCCTTTTTGCTGAATTTACTTTTTGATCCTGTTTGTTGATTGGTTTATGTCAAAGTTCAGATCTTTGGTGCAAAGCTGCATCATGGGCCATGTAAATTTAGCTAATTTATGTTAATTATTGATTGGTTCTGCAATTTCTGTTTCAAAGTTAAGTTCTTCTTATGTTTATGTAACAAGAACATGACGATGATTCACGTATCATGCTTATAATTAAGAGCGTGATTCTCCCACTATTTGTTTTTCTCTTTTCTCTTTTAAGTTACTTCAATATGGGATGTTAAGTTATAGTTTTGTTAGAAGGCGGTTTAATGGTTACGATTATGATTAGTTCTTTCCACTATAACATAGGATGCTCATGAACCCAAAACATGTCCTTTTTAGCTTACAAAGCTTAACTAAAGCCATTGGACTTTAGTATTACATAGTTATCATGGCAGTATGTGTTGTTGTTCCCCCCTTTGGTATGACCATATTCATCACCCATATAAATCATTGGTACACCACGATAAAGAAAGATCATAATCGTGCATCCCCTAATATACAAACATAATACCAAATTAACCAAATTTCACCCATGGAGAAAAAGCGCAAGACAAAATCATGGCAAAAAATAGTAAGTGTAAAACTTATATAAATACCGAGTAATTCTTGCAAGAAAGCCAACATTGAATGCCAAAAACATGGGAAAGAAAGAGTTTAGTACCAGTAATCCAAGAAACCCAAATTGAAGTTGGAGAGAGCAATCACTGGCTTAAATGGACCTTCTAAGGTTGTGGGTATGTGAATTTGGCCCATCACCAGTTGTATTAAGATCAAAATGATGACAATGGTTTTAGAAATCTCCATAAGGATATGTTCTTGATTTTTGATGTTTCTTGGATCTCTTATTATTAGTAGAGAGGAGTAGACTATTTTATTTTTTAGGTGGGAGTTTCAGGAATTTTAAAGTTTGGTGAATAGAATATCTTTGGTATGGATGAAAGTGAGATTCCACGTTTTGTTGAATGTAGGCACGGGCAACTACTTGCTTGAGCTTCCCCCTTTTTACAAGTTTGAAAATTACAATAAACACTCCAATTTGAAATCTGGACCACTTAAGTTCAAAGATTAAATGCAAATATACTTTGGGATATATCCTTTACCCTCTCACTTGTAAATCTTTGTTATTGTTGACGCATATATCTTTTACCCTCTCACTTAATATTTGAGACAAATTCCAATTATTTCTTATTTAGAAAATTACATTTTACTCCCTAATATTACTCTCTTCATAGTAAATTATTATTATTATTTTTTTTGGGGGGGGGGGTTAGGAGTGTAAGGGGTTGGGGTGTGTTAATGAAAATTAAAAATTGAAAATTGGAATTTTTTTGGAAGCTGTTAGAAGGCCTTAAAAATCACACATATACCTTTTATCCTCTCATTAATAACCTTTTTTTTTTTTTTTTGGTGGGGGATGTCATAGCAGCTAACATTACCATAAATCAGACCAACTTTAAGAATGATTCAGTGTAATCGCCACAAAAGGGAAAGATGGTCACAACTGTTATACTATGTGATATATTGCCAGGTCCTTTTCTAGGTGATGCACAAGTAAATGTGTTAACTAAACCTACCATTTTCTTAATCAATTGATTAAGAAATAACATGTACATCTTAGCTTACAAAGCTTAACTAAAGCTACCATTTTCCAACTTTGTTTTGTTGACAAAATGTTAGAGTAATTGGATTCGATTCCTCAAAAAAAAAAATTAATAATAATAATTAGATTTTTTTTTTAAACCTCCAAAGACCCCCCAACGAGATTCGACACATGTTATATTAGAGCTATTTTTGTTTGATTTTTATGTCTTATCTTCTTGTAAATGCTGTTATTGTTGACGCATATATCTTTTACCCTCTCGCTTAATATTTGAGACAAATTTCAACTATTTCTTACTTAGAAAATTACATTTTACTCCCTAATATTACACTCTTCATAGAAAATTACATTTGTCTCACGTGTAGGTGGAAGTAATGGATAAATGTATTGCAGCTCGCATTGCTAAAGCAAATATTGTTGTGAATTAAAGATTAAGTTTTTGTTATTGAGAAAATAATAAAATAATGTTGTTACATTTCAAATCATTTTTTTTTTACAATTTTAATATTTCATTATTTGTTTGCTTACCAAATAAATAAATTGATATTTTATTATTTTTGTGTCTTTCAATATTTTCTCCATTAGTCAATAACTCAAGAATTAAAAATCTGATAGTTCTTTTGCAGCCATAGTTGTCAATATGAGTTCAGATCAATGCATGCTCGAGGTTTTGTAGGGATGACTCTCAGAATATTTATTGAATTCGACCCCTACAAAAATTCCAAGCATCCATTAATCTGATCCCATACCGACACCGTGCCATAGGCACGGGCACAAAACCTAGTACTTTAGCAAAAGTGTCAATTTGATCACCCAAAGTAAATGCCGTTAGTTTTGTTGGACAGAAGTCATTGAAAAGACGGTAATGCCCCTTACCTTTAAAAATAAGAAAAAGACTTAAACTAAGAAAAATACTTAACTCCTCACTTTGGTCATTCAGAGAAGGATCTCCGGTCAGAATGAATAGCAGAATGCCAAAGAAATAATGCAATCACAATCATTCTCAACTACGAAAATTTAATTAGCCAAACCTAGCACTTGGGCCGAGGATCGAACTTGATAATCTACTACGCAATTGCAACATCTAGACCGGAAAGAAGTCGGATGAGCGAATGGGAAACTCTTTCTCTCACGAGAACCTCTTCTTAGGGCTATTACGTACCTTCACTCTCACCTACAACTAGGGCTTGAAGATCCACGATTCTATATCAAATCTCTATCAATCTTGGTTCTTTTTCTTCAAACTGAAAGAGTCGAAAGGCAAAAGTGTCCTTGCCGTTGCTATGGCTCCGGTGTAGAAGGTCTTTAAATTTCCACCTCTTGGACGGATTATTCAATGGTGGCCGGAGCGATGGAGGGACGGCCGGAGACGAGAGATCGAGATGGCGGGCTAGGGCTAGGCGATCTTGTGTGGGGGCAAGGGTAGTGCCGCGCTAGAGAGTAACCGAAAGCGAACGGGAGGGAGTATCGGCGAGGAGAGACGACAAGACCGGTGGTATTGAGCTTCACCGGTGTGATGGCGAGCTTGGCGAGGGATTGTGCAGGATGGGTTCACCAGCGCTTTGTGGAATTTGAGAGAGAAGGTGTGTGTGTGCGGCGTGATGAATGAATTAGGGCTTTCAATTGTAAGGGTAATTTTGGGTTTTTAGAAAAAGTTTAAGCTTTCCGTCCAGCAAATTAAACGGAGTGATTAACGTGACACCTTTTGTAAAGTATAGTTATTAAAGTGTGAAAAAAAATTGTAGAGTAAGCTTAACGAACCTTTTGCAATAGTAAGGTGATGAAATTGAGAATTAAGCCTTTTTTTTATTATTCATGAAAACAACTTTCTTTCTGTGGAAAACAATGTTTTTCTTTTGCTTTCTTTGTTGATTTGTTTGTTTGTTGGCAATTCAAACCAAGCGGAAAGGAAACAAATATAAAGCTCTGGGCTTATGCCCCAAAAGTACAAACCAAACAAATGAAAACAAATGAATGAATGAATGAAATGGGGGGAATTATCTAGTCATATAAGTACAAATTGTCCTATGGCCCCATGCATATGTCTTGAAAGGTAAGCCATGGAATGCTCTCCAAAATGCAACAAGATTTTGTCTTTCCAAATGGATGATATTTTCCCTGCCATGTTAGTAAAGGAAAGGGGAAACCCAAAACAAAATTAGAGATATGAATCAAAATTGAAGCACTTACCATCAAGCACAAAGTATATCAAAAGATCAAGCAAAGCAACCTTAAAAAGAGTCTAGCCCTCTTAAGACTAGTTAGTCTATCCCCAGCTGTGACGACCCAAAGTTATCACCTGCTTCTCAATATAATAATCACTCTTAACTAGATCAACAGAAGTGCACTTCTACCAACAATCACCAACTATGACGACCCGATCAACTCTTAACTAGCAGCAGAAGTGCACTTCGGTTATAACTGGAATGAAACCCAATTATTACAACAATCACTTCTACTAACCAATCACTAGACTCGCTCTCTATTAACCCAACTCTCAACTTGCTACCCCACCTCGCAGCTGGCCACGCTTTCGTTGCGCACTCTGATCAAGTCATACCTACAAAATCTCAAATAACTAGTGGAAGTTGAGCTTGTGAGCCTAATAAGATTCCACTAGTACTTTAAATTTATGATGCAATAGTAATAGAATGCTAACATGTGACAAGCACGTATCAATTTGAACTGTAATATAAACAAGTCACATTCCCAATGCAAGAGGCTCGCGACCGCCTTCTTTAGATAGCCTTCTTTGGTGTATTGTTTTGATTTGATTTGATTCTACCATGCCTTCTTTGGATAGCCTTTTTCCTATTTGTTTTCGATTTCCTCCTTTCTTCCTTATTTTAATTTTTTTGTTAATTAGTTCCCATTTGTATAATTAAAAATGTGAACTGGGAAATGGAATTTGCTGGAATTGCAAGGAAATGAGTCGATTTTATTTACAAATGTAGCTTTATTGCAATAACAAACAGAAAATTAATGCTTTGTAAATCATGTTCATTAGTATGGACAAAGTTTTACTCTGTCACGCTATAGAAAGCATTTTTTTGTTTTTTTAATAATTTTTTTAGAACTGAAATTATAAAGTGGATTAGAGAAGTAAACAAATGGGTACATGCTGAGAAGTAAACTCAAATCCCTCTCTCTCTCTCTCTCTCTCTCTCTCTCTCTCTCTCTCCAGTTTGAGAAACAAAGATTTAGAGAGATATAGAGAGAACTTTGTGATTATCCCATATTGATAGTGTATATTTGTTTGAGATGATGTTATCAGTTGGATTTTCTTGGTTGGACTTTGAGTATTCTAAGTGAAGTGTGTGGCTAACTTTTTGATTTTGGAAATTTGTAAATTGGTTATCCCTTAATTACATTAATTATGAAATGATTATTTAGGGTGGTTTACATTTTCATTCGGGTTTCATGTTGTTGTTCCAATTTAGGTTGGTAATCTGTCTTAATTTTGCATAAAGGGTGATTGTAGCTTTGTGAACGGAGAAGGAAGGGTTGACTTTGGTAAAAATGAAGTCAAAGATAGGGTAATGGTCTTTGAGAGTTGCAGATGAAACAAAATATGTGCGAAGATGTTGGTCTGCAGAAATCGGGGAGACCATAAAAGATAAGTATAACAATGTTGATGGGAGGCACTTTTATGCATCAGATGTATTAACAAAAAAAATGTTTTGTAAGGTCCAATGGGTCGAATCTCATTCAAGCTTTATGATTGGAACCCGGCGAGTTCCTCGCCGACTTGGGCACCAAGTACCGTAAGGATTATGATTACAGTTTAGTATTAAAAGCATAATAAATGCCTATTTTCTTGGCATATACCAGGGGTCAAGTAACACAGGGTGAATGTTTCTACAGATATTTAAGTGGTTGGTGAGAATGCCTATGGAGTTCGAGGGATATATTCCTCGTGGATGTACAATCTTGACTTTGTTCATTGCAATGCGAAAGTTTATGTGGGTTAAGGTAATCTATCTGAACGACCTCAACCTTCACCTTTACACATGGCAGGCATCGCGACATCAGAGGCACCAGGTGGACAAACGCCGAAGTAGCATAAGGCCCACTCTGATACGACGACTTGGTAACCACGATCTACCAGCAGGTCGCCAACTTAGTCAACATACTCTGCCAGAACGCTGACCTCAGGGATCCGCAGTGCGACCTGGAAACATCCCAGATCGATCACAGGGACATTGCGCGACTTGGACATATGCCAGGCAGACCTCGATAGAACCCCCGTTCAGCTCGACAAAGCAGAGTCATTCATGGAATCATCTCTCGTCATGGGTAGAGTTGTACTACAATCCTACCTCCATAAACAGTTCCAAGCAAAACCCATTATAGTGGTCCGAAAGATACGGGATTTGATCATATCCCACTAACTCCGCAATCGGTCAGGATTGAGAATTATCTTCTCATAAATAGCACCCTCAAAGGCCTCATACGGTACAGGCAAATTACTTGCAAAAGCTATATTCTGTTAGAGCACTATATTCTCTCTACAGTATTGCTGATTCTCACGCCGGAGGGTTATTGCTGGGACAACCCAGCCCCCCTTACGGTGTTTTTTGTTGATCATAGGTTTCAAGTCTTTTATTATTCAAGAGCAATCCCAGCAACGTCAGCCGAAATCCTACTAGACTACACACGTGGATCAGATGTGGTCACCTACAATTCCTAACTCATAAAATTTCTTGATTTAATACATGTCAGAAGTATAAATAGTAAAATTTCACTGTTCACCTATTCACATTTTCAAAAACTGCCTTTCGCCCTTTCAAACTTTCGCCATTGTTGCTCTTTCAAAGCCTTTCTAAAATCTTCAATTCCTCTATTTTCTTTCTACACAAAATCTACAATGGTAAGTAATTCTATCCAACCAAGTTCATTTAATTTCAGTTTCACAATATTCCATGTTTTGATTATGAATCATATAACTGCTTTATTCTCACGCCGTTAATGAACTGCGTATACTTGATTTAGAAATATATGAATTTTTACTGTTAATTTCTGAGTATCCAATGTATCTAAATGATCTTCATATATGCATATTCACGACTCATTATATTGGGTTTTCTGGAAAATGTTAAAATTTATACTTGTCTAAAACCCTGGGGATGAACTGTGTAGTTGGTAATCATTTGCTTTTAATAATTTAGTTTGCTAGCATATTTTGGGTTTTGATTCCAACAGTACATGTTTTTCCAAGAATTGCTGATAGTCATCCTGTATCACCCATCCTTAACTTTGCCATTGTGTATATAGGCAAAGACACAATCTTCCAAGATTACAGGTACATCAACCTCTGCTGGTACCGATATTCAACTAGTAAAGCCATCCAGGGCTGCTGAAGCTGCTGAGCTACCTATCCAAATTTTTCCAAGAAGCAGCTATCACCGTGGAATGACCATAGATGCCGAATCTGTTCAGCGGTATCCATCAGGAGAAGCCCTGTTAAAGGACTTAGAGGGATGTGGACTTCTTCCACTCTTCCAGTTGTACAACACTCACTACAGCACTGTTATTACTGAGGAGTTCTACACCAGAATGACTCTTCCTCCACCTCCTGAGACTAAAGAAGACAAGGTTAATATGAGCTACATCAAAGGCTACATCAGAGGCCACCTTATCAAATTAACCTACAAAGATATAGGCAACATCTTAGAGCTGTCTATGGAGGGCAAACTGGACCTAACCACTGAAGAATCTGCCCAGGCATGGGAAATGATGAGGGGAACTGCCATGCCTGAGCCATTCTCCGAGATGTCCCAAAATCTTTTCCCTGAAGGTCCATATCATATCAGTCACCTTGTTGACAAAAGTATTTTATTCAAGAATGGATCTAGGGATATCTTCACATCTCAACAGTTGATGTGGACAAAAGTTGTTATTCTTCGAAAACAGCTAAACTGGGCAAAGATAGTCTTTTCTATGCTCTTTCAGAGTGTGGCTGAAGTTCGAGACAACCCAACAATGAAGAGACCTTTTGTAAGGGTAATCAATGTCCTCATGAGAAGCTTTCAACAGATAGAGAAGAAAATGACCGGTGATGATCTCATTAAGGTGACCAACACCTATGTCTTTACCGTTAACAACATCACAAGATACAAAGAAGATCTAGCCAAAAGGACTGCTGCTGCTACTACTAGCCCATCTACCCAAGATAATAAGGGTAAGAGGAAGGTGCCTACTCCTCTGAGGGTCTTCCTGCTCAGGAGAAGCCAAAGCCTCTGGGAGCTGAGCTACCTGAGATTTTGACCTCACAAGGCTTGATCATGATCCCTATGAGCCTGATGAACCCTCTCCCAAAAGATCCAAACAATCATCTCCACCTCCCTCTTCACCTAAAACTAAACCATTTAAGAAGCCTGCCAAAACCAAAAAGACTGCTGAAAGAGATACCACCACCTTTCAACCAGCCAACCTTCAAACCACAAGTCAAACCACATCTCTTCCTTCCAAACCAGCCAAGGCCAAAAACAAAACAAACCTTTCTCTCCACAGATGAAACTTTTGGCCTCCCCAAACCCTCAACTACACCTCCTTCACCACCAGCTATTCCCATAACAGAAACCTCCGCACCAACTGACCTCAAATCTACCAATCCTGAATCCTCTCCTTCAAAGCCAAGGCATGGCAAACGCCTTAAAAAAAGTGCCAAAAAGGTCAAGTTTGTGCCCTCTACCGATTCGACGTCTTCACCTCCATCTTTCTCTTCACCAAATCAACCAAAACCAGTTATTCTCATACCCACTCACACTCCTGCTCCATCTGCACTCATTGACCAACCAACTCTCAATCTAGTCAATCCCATAATCTCACCTCCTGGCTCACCAAACAATCTCCCGATCACTGTACCAAACAACCTCTAATCCTTTCTTCAGACCAACCCACTCCCAAACGAACCAAATTATACCCTTACAGCCATCTTCACCCTGACATCCAAGAACTACTGTACTTTTGAGACAATTGGCCTACACCTAACCCTGCCGATACAGATCCCTTCCTCTCTACTCTAGACTACCCCATGCGCATCCCTTGCCAACCTATGTCTGCTGGAGATATTCTCCTCAAGTGTGGCGCCTTCTATGATCCTCTTCCACCTACTTGGTCTCAGCAATTCTTCCTTCACAACTCTGATGTACAAGATCTTTTGATCTTTAAGCAGTCGATTGCTATTCACAGGGACCTAGGTCTTCCCCCTCCTTCTAAAATAGATATCTTCCCCTTTCTATCTCTGCCTAAGCCCCCTTTCACTACCATTGTTACCCATCCTTCAGTCTTCACCAAGCCTTTCTTTTGTGATTTCTTTCAAATGGTTGCCACCTATATTGGCTTTAACCCTCGTTTTCCTGTTCTCTTCAAAACCATTCATCAAGACATCTCTTTCTCCCTTCCAATTTTCATTAATGCTTAATCCTATAACATCTACATGGAGAATCTTTTCCCAGTACCTCGAGTCTGGTCCAGCCTGCCTGGTGCTTCTCATCCCAAGATAACCCTTTCTACACTTACCATCAGTCATCCTTCTCCCAGCCAATCTCCACATCTACCCAAAAAATACCTACCCTCTACCAACCACTCTCATCCTTCTCCCAACCAATACCAACCCTCCTCCAGCCAATCTCAACCTTCTAATAGTCAACCTCTCGGCTCCATATCTCTTAGTCCTTCTTCTTTTGAAGATTTTTTGAAGAGTTTTAACAAACTCATGACGAGCCTCGGTAATGATCTGCAGGACCTTGCAACTACACAGTCTCATACGACTGATATCACTACTGATCACATGACCAAAGTCATTGTTGTTGCTCGCGAGGCCAAGCATGCTGCCACAGTGAGTCAGATGACCATTACTGCATGTAAGAACCTCCTGGTCGATCGTCTCTCTAGCTCATCGACTTCCTTCATTGCCCTCATCAACGACAAATTTGAGACTCTTTCTCAAGGGCTTCTTTCTATGATAGAGATGATTGATACTGGCTAAAAGAGTTTGCTTAATGCTCAGAAGGCTGCGAACCGTTCGATGCATACGTCTGTACGTGCTACCTGGACCGTCTCTCGTAAACATTATGGCCTTATCCAAAAAGAGCTACAGGCCTCTGTTCACTGGTTAGCCAACATGGATGTCTCGCTTGTGTCCATGAAGGAGGAGATGAGTAGACTTCACAATGATCAGCTGACAAATCTGCTTGAGAAGAATGCTATGTTACGAATTGAAAACAAAAATCTCTCATCAGAGCTGAGCGAAGTCAAAGATGAACTGAAATCAGCCAAAGCTAAAATTGCAAAACTCAAAGTTGCTGCTAGTTCAAGACAAGAAGGACAAACTTCAACCTAACTGGTATATTCGTTCTTGTCCTCTTTCTTATTTAAAGAACTATTTTGACAAAACATCGTATTAAACTTCTTGTTTAATATACAATGACTATCTTTACTTGTTTAAATTTTCATGCTTTATGATTGATTGCTTATCCTGTGTGCTTGAAATTTAAACCACTAGTTTAAAGACATACCCTAGAAAGTACTTTATCTGTTCGTCTTTAAATATAGTTTTATTACAAGTGCTTTTATGCCTTAATTTATTATCTGTAAAACACTTTGTAATAATTGAATACACTGACTACCTTGTAAATTCCATCTAGGACATGCCTGCCTAATGTATTATCTCTAAAGCATGTTATTACTAGAATTGGACATGGTCAGCTTCCATTGTATTCATAAGGTCATGGACTCAAGCAAATAGGAGGCGATTGTTTTATTTTGTATAGATTTGCTTGTATCCATAACCTAAGTCTAAGTCAAGGTGACTATAACCTAAGTCTAAGTCAAGGTGACTAATGGGCCTGCGTGTTTGTTAGAGTGGAAACTTGTTCTTAGACAATTGCTTGTAATAGCTTAGGATTGCTTCTTGTACTTAGCTTAGTCTTCAGAAGATAGCCTGGTGTATATCAGCCATGTTCAGATCAGCTATCTTCATATCAGCCAAGTCCATCAAGTCATCAGCCAAGTTCATTCCTTCCAAACTTCATCAGCAATATTGAAGACCTGGAGATGGTCTGATCAAGACTTGTTTGGAGATATGCCTTGAGTTATCAGGAATGTCCTTTCTTGACTATGATATAACGATAACCTACACAAATCATTTATTGCTTCTTTCCTTATTAGGCATTTATCTCAGAAAAGGACACTATTTACCTATTTTTTGCAAAGTGGCAGAATATACTCAGTGACGACCTGGGCTTTGCAGAACTCTCAATCAAATCCTAACAACAAGATCAAAACATTTAATGCAAGTATCTCTAGCATTAAATGCATTTAAATTCAAGTTTACCAAGACTGAAGATCTCCAACGGCTACAAGAACTCCTCTGAGTATAAATAGAAGACTCTATTAAAGCATTGAAGTATGCGAATCTACAACTTTGAAAATCTTCATCTTCAACAGCAAGTGCATTCAAAGCTTAAAAGTTAATTCTATAAAAACATTCTTTGCAGAGCACCAAACTTTGACGCATAGTATTTATTGCTCTTCATTGATTGCAATCCTTAGCATTCAAGTACACGAGAATTATATCTTTGTAGATATCAATTCTCCCACAAACACTTGGTCAACTATTTTTGTACATGATCCATTAGAAATCAATCTTGTAAAGATTCTAGTGGAAAAATTAGTACACGTTTTTCAAATTCAAAGTTGACCACTTTGGTTGTGGATGTATCACTTATTTATAAGTGTGAACCATATTAAATCACGTGTCTATCTATTTCTTGCTCTTGTAATTTGCTTTTACTTGTTGATTTCCAGAAATTCCAACAGCTCAGAGAATAGCTGATCTTGTCCTGTCAAGATCAGCCATCTTGAACTTGTCCTATACTTCACTCTATTCCGCTGCAAAATATTTTCTAACACTTTTTAGTGACGTAATATTTTAAATCAATTTTTCTTAAAACTAGAAATAGGCTATTCAACCCCCCCTTCTAACCTATTTGAGCACCTTGAGACCTAACAGTGATATAGATGAACATAGAGGGAGAGGTAATGTGCAGTCAGTGCAGCAGTCCTCGCAATTTTTTGGTCGTGGACAGGGTTCAAACAACAGAGGTAATAACAATAATAACTATCACAGGGGGAATCAAAGTAGACCACAGTATGATAGGCAAGTCAGGTAATAACCAGGTGGGCGGGGTAATAATACCACTTCTACTCAGGATCAGCGGTGTGTTTCATCAATTTGTAACTATTGTTCAAGGTATAGACATATGGAGAATAATTGTTTGAGTAAGCTAGGGTACAAACTAGGACAGTGCTACAATTGTGGGGAAGCCGGTCATATGAAAAGAGATTGTCCTAAACTGAGGGTTAGTCAGGAAGTGTTCGTCAACAGTCAAGTGGCACGAAGAGGGATAGAGACAGTAGGCCTAAGGTTCTGGGTCGTGTGTTTGCACTTGATTAGTGAGGAGTGCCAGAGTCTACGTCAGTTATAGGAGGTAGTCTTTCTATTTTTGGTAGTAAAGCTCGAGTTCTTATTGATCCTGGATCTTCGCATTCATATGTTGCATCTCATTTTGTGAACAACTTGTATGTGTTTCCCAGTCGTTGTCATTTGTGCTTGAGGTGTCTACCCCATTGGGGGAGCATCTGTTAGCTTCGAATGTGTACCGAGCTTGTTATGTACTAGTAGGTGATCACACTTTCATACTAATTTGGTTGTGTTATCCATATGTGATTTTGATGTGATACTTGGCATGGATTGGTTATGTGCTTATCATGCTATAGTAGATTGTCATAGGAAGAAAGTTACTTTTTCTATGCCTAGTGTACCTGAATTTGTATTTGTGGTTGATGCTGTTAAGAGTGGCATACATGTTATTTCTGCTTTGAAAGATAGGAGGTTATTATCTCATGGTTGTGCGAGTTATTTGGCATGTGTGGTTGATAGGAGTATTGCTACACCAAAGTTAGAAGAAGTTCCAGTGGTTTGTGAATTTTCTGATGTATTCTCTACCGATTATTCTTTGCCTCCTGATAGAGAAGTTAAATTTTGTATTGAATTATTACCGGGAACTACTCCTATTTCTAAGGCTCCGTATAGAATGGCACCCGCAGAGCTGAAAGAGTTGAAAGAATAGTTACAGGAACTTCTTGACAGGGAGTTTATTAAACCAAGTGTATCACCATGGGGTGCACCAGTTTTATTTGTGAGAAAGAAAGATGGTACTTTAAGATTGTGTATCGATTACAGGAAGTTGAATCAGGTGACAATCAAGAACAAGTATCCTTTACCACATATTGATGATTTATTTGATCAGTTGCAGGGGTCAGTAGTGTATTCCAAGTTAGACTTGAGAAGTGGTTACCATCAGTTGAAAGTGTGAGCTGAAGATGTTCCTAAGACAGCCTTTCGCACGAGGTATGGTCATTATGAGTTTGTTGTTATGCCATTCGGGTTGACGAATGCACCGGTGGTATTCATGGATTTGATGAATCGGGTATTTCACGAGTATTTGGATTGCTTCGTGGTGGTATTCATCGACGACATTCTTGTGTATTCTAGATCTCGGGAAGAACATGAGCAACATTTGAGGTTAGTATTATCAGTTCTTCAGGAGAAAAAGCTATTTGCCAAATTTAGTAAATGTGCATTTTGGCTCGAAGAAGTATCTTTTTTGGAGCATGTTGTTTCGAGTGATGGGATAGCAGTGGATCCCTCTAAGGTGGAAGCGGTAACAAATTGGAAGAGACCGACTACAGTGACTGAGATCCGAAGTTTCTTGGGTTTAGCGGGATACTATCAGAGATTTATTGAAGGGTTTTCTAAGATCGCTACTCCTATGACGAATTTGACAAGAAAGACGACACCATTTGTATGAGATGAAAAGTGTGAGGCTAGTTTCCAAGAGTTGAAGCGACGGTTGACAATGGCTCCTGTATTGGCATTACCTAGTGGTGGTGATAACTTTGTAATATACAGTGATGCGTCAAAGGAAGGTTTGGGTTGTGTACTTATGCAGAACGGGAAGGTTATTGCATATGCTTCGAGGAAGTTGGCTGATGCTAAACAAAATTACCTTACTCATGATCTAGAGTTGGCTGCGATTATGTTTGCATTACATAAGTGAAAACATTATCTTTACGGGGAAAAATTTGAGGTCTTCACGGATCACAAGAGTTTGAAGTACCTTTTTCTCACAAAAGAAGTTAAACATGAGACAACGTCGATGGATGGAAAAGTTGAAAGACCACAATTATACGATTCTTTATCACCCGGGGAAAACAAATGTAGTTGCGGATGCTTTGAGTAAAAAGACATATATTTCTTGTATGATGGTTTGAGAGTGGAGGATGTTGGAGGATTTGCGAGATTGGGGTCCAAGCGAGACAAAACGTGGAGTGATCTTTGCAAATGTTCGAGCTACGCCAGTTTTGTTCCAACAGATTAATGAAGCTCAGGTTAGTGATTCGGAGTTTGAAAAGATAATTGGTGGGTTGAGCGAGGGCAAAATACTTGACTTTGCGATGAACAAAGATGACATTCTTACTTTTCGGGAACGATTTGTGTTCCTTTAAGTGACATTGTGATAAGACAGGTTCTCGATGAAGCTCACAAGGCAAAGTACACTATACATCCGAGAAGTAACAAAATGTATAGAGACTTGAAGAAACAGTTTTGGTGGAGTGGGATGAAGTGGGAAATCTTAGAGTATGTTTCAAGATGTTTGACTTGTCAACAGGTAAAGGCCGAGCATCAGAGACCATCGGGTTCGTTATAACCACTTGAGATTTCAGAATGGAAATGGGAACACATTACGATGGATTTTTTAACAGGGTTGTCGCGTACTCGTCGAGGTTTTGATGCAGTTTGGGTTGTTGTTGATCGATTGACAAAATCAACTCATTTCATTCTTATTGCGATGACATATTCATTGAGTCAATTGGCGGCATTGTATGTACAGGAGATAGCAAGATTGCATGGCATTCCAGTGAGTATTTTCTCAGATAGGGACCCGAGGTTTACATCGAGGTTTTGGTAGGCATTGCAGGATGCTATGGGAACAAAGTTGAATTTCAGTACCGCTTTTCATCCTCAGTCGGACGGGCAGTAGGAAAGGTTAATACAGGTACTTGAAGATATGTTACGTACGTGCACAGTGGATTTCAAGGGAAGTTAGGATTCTTTTTTTTTTTTTTTTAGGGAAACAGGGACGACACCCTGTTAAATTTTATAAAATAGAGAAAAAATTACAAACTTGAGGGGGACAACCAGCCTGGCCCTTATAAGAGGGAGGACAAAGGAGTCTAACCTCGAAAAGGAAATACAAAGAAATAAAAGAAAGAAACACCTAAGAAATTCGAACATTTGGGATATCTCTAGCTTCAAGGGAAATAAGGCCTCTGGAAAGACGAGGAATATCATGGCCATTTGGAAAATTGAGATCATCCTTAGAATCACAAGCCAAATTCGCAAGACTGTCAGCCACTTTGTTAGCTTCCCGAAAACAATGCTTGAACAAGAAACGACGATCCGATTGAATGTGAAGGATCTCTCTAAACAAGTAGGAATATTTCCAAGGGGGGGAGTGACCCGAGGATAAATAGTCATAAATAACTTTAGAATCTGTTTCGATAATGGCATCAAAAAAATCATTCCTGAAAAGCCAAAGAACACCATGGTGAAGCGCGCGAATCTCAGCTTCTATACTAGTCATTACTCCAAAATATTTTGAGAAAGCAAAAATCACTATGCCCAAGGAGTTTCGGATAACGCCCCCTCCACCACTTGGCCCTGGATTACCCCTACTAGCTCCGTCCGAATTAAACTTTAGAAAACTAGTCGGAGGCTTGGCCCAAAGAACAGATTGAATAGTAACTCTCTTTCGATGTTTACAAAAGATACGCGAAGAACCCGCCATGGAAAAAGGGAGGAGGCCTCCAGCTTGAAGAAAGTCCGAAAGGTCAGCCTTAATAGCTGAGATAAGCTGATTTGGCCTATGCCTAGAGTTTTCGAACACAACCCAATTTCTATGCTTCCATAAGTGCCAAAGAATAATGGAGGGAAGAATAGAGCAAACAGCAGAATTGTTGTGTAACCACCAGGCAAAACATTGATGCTGGATCGAAGAAAAAGGAGGATGAATGTCATAGAGAGCGTGGAAATGAGACCATACTTCCATAGCAGTGCGGCTGAGCAGGAAGACATGATCAAATGATTCAATGTGACCTGTATCACAGCAGGAACATTTAGAAGCTAAGTGAAAGCCCTTGTGCCATAAACCTTCATCCAATGGCAGCTTTCTAGAGCTAAGACGCCAATGAAAGATGCTGATATGCTTAGGCAGAATCGGATGCCATATAAACTTAGCAGAAAGCAAAGATGGATTGGGAGGCTTTATGATAGAGTAAGCAGACGAAATGGAGAAAACGCCTTTAGAATTAAGGTCCCAGCATGGTTTGTCGTCGATATTGGCCAAAGAAATATTCTGAGCAGTGATTTCAAGCAGAGAATAATTCGGCAAAGCAACAGAAGCAGCTTGGGAGAATTCAGAAGATTCAGGGCCTTGAAAGAGATCTTTAACCAAGGAAATATGACTGACCAAAGGCCTGACTAGAGGATGATTCCAGAGCCAGTTATCAGACCAAATCGAACAATTCCCACAACCAATAATCCAGTGAATATGAGGCTCGGCTAGATTACGAGCTTTGAGCAGTCTAGTCCAAATATGGGATCCCTTAGAAGCCAAAGAGGGATGAAGAACAGAACAGTATTTAGCACGCATGAAAGCTGTCCATAAGTTATTATGAGTGCGGAAACGCCACCAAAGCTTGAGACCATAAGCTTGAATAAGAGCAGGCAAAGAAGGGATGCCAAGGCCGCCTTCCAAAGTGGATTGACAACATGAGGTCCAAGAGATCCAATGGCTTTTATTCTTGCCATCAACACTGCCCCAGAAAAAATTAGCACAGACTCGATCAATCAAAGTCACCACCGAAACAGGAGGATCAATCGAAGCAATTTGATATAACGTAATAGACTGAAGCACATGCTTGATTAGAGTAACTCGACCTGCTGGGTTAAGGAAAGAACCCATCCAAGTGTTCATTTTATTTTGCAACTTTAAAACAAGACCATCAAAAAATTGTTTCTTTTTCCTGCCAAAGTATAAAGGGCATCCAAGATAAGTGATAGGGAGTTGCCCTTGATTAAAGCCTAAAGTCAGAGCAATGGCTTGAGATCTAGCAACCGGAGTGCGTCGATCAATATAGAAAGAACTTTTTTAGGTGTTAATAAGTTGACTCGAAGCAAGCTCATATTCAGAAATTACCTCTTTATGCTTGAGAAGAGATTGCTTACTACCATTACAGAAAATAACAATGTCATCCGCAAAGGCCAAATGAGAGACAATAGGACATCCACTAACCGTAGAGTAAACAAAGTTAGGAGAGATAGATTGAAGTCTGTCAATGCTGCGACTCAGAA
This sequence comes from Platycodon grandiflorus, assembly GCA_016624345.1. Lineage (NCBI taxonomy): Eukaryota > Viridiplantae > Streptophyta > Magnoliopsida > Asterales > Campanulaceae > Platycodon > Platycodon grandiflorus. The sequence goes on along the minus strand of CM028363.1, from coordinate 63,518,648 downwards.
CTTCATGAGATAATGAAGAGACTCGGGGATAACGGATCACCTTGCCGTAAGCCACGAGTGGAGGGAAAGAAACCAACAGGCTCCCCATTGATTAAAACTGAGAACCAATTCTCAGACAACAAACGCCAGATAAGATCAATAAAGACCTCATGAAAACCAAACTTCCGAAGAACCCTAGTGAGAAACACCCAAGAAATACGGTCGAAGGCCTTAGCCATGTCCAGCTTTAAAACAATGTTGGATCCAGTAATTTTTTTCCCCAGATGTGACATCATTTCCTGAGCAAGAAAAATATTATCTTGAATTAACCGCCCTTTTATGAAAGCACTTTGATTCTTTAGCGGAGTTTTCTTATAATAATAGTTTCCAGGCAAGTATCGAGATGGTACCATACGAGGCATTATATGGGTGGAAATGTAGATCACCGATTTTTTGGGATGAGGTTGGTGAAGCAAAAAGTTGGGGTTCAAAAATGGTACAACAGTCGGCCGAGAGTGTAAAGCTAATTTGTGATAGATTACTTACAGCTCAGAGTCGATAGAAAAGCTACGCAGATAATCGGAGACGAGATCTTTAGTTCCAAGTGGGTGACTATGTATTTCTCAAAGTATCGCCACATAGAGGTACTAAGAGATTTGGCAAGAAAGGAAAGTTAACACCAAGGTATATCGGTCCATTCGAGATCCTTAAGAGGGTTGGGAATCTAGCCTATAGACTTGCCTTACCGCCTTCTTTGTCGAAGACTCATAATGTGTTTCACGTGTCAATGCTTCGGAAGTACATGAAAGATGACTCACATGTATTGGAGTATGAGAACATCACCTTTGAGCCAGATTTGTCATATGTAGAGCAAGTGTTAAGAACAAAGCGAATTCCTCTTGTCAAAGTGCTTTGGAGGAACCATAATGTTACCAAAGTTGAGATACGTGAGAAGTACCCTCATTTGTTTGATGACCTTGGTAAGGAATTTAGGGACTAAATTCTTTTAAGAGGGAGAGGATGTAATACCCTAAGTCTTTAAATGTTCAATGTGTTTATTTAATTGCATTGTTACCATGATTTCATGTGTATTGGTATGCTTGACTTGTGACTTAATCATTCATATTGTGTTGCATAACATTCTAGACTTAATACATGTGTTGTGGATGAGTTTTGAGGTGTTTTAAACATTTATGGAGGTTAGAATCATGTTAGGATTGATTGGGAACACTTTAGAAATATTTTTGAATATTTTGAACTCCCAGGTCGCGCCCCAGCGCACCCCATACGCGCACTAGCTTGCATACAACCAGTCGTTTTGCAAAAAATCAGAAAAATCTAACCAAAACTTCAGCCAGCAGCGCCTTAGCGGGCCCAGAACCGCGCTCTTGCGCCTTCTACGCCCTAGCGCGACCGTACGAACAGCTTTGTTCAAATTTTATAATTTTCTAATTTTGACCCCTTTGACCTTGGTTGACATAACTTAAAACGACCCCAAACTTGTTGACCAGCCTTTTAGTACTCTAAGCCTTATGAGAGACCTTCATTTTCTTCATTTCTTTCTTTCATGGGAGCTTGAGAGTTAGTGTGGGTGATAGAGGTGAGAATAGTGTGTGTAGCTCATATCTCAACATCCAACCATTGAATCTTTAATCCAAGACCTTGCATGTGTTGTAGCTGACTAGGGGAGCAACCTTAGAGACTTTGTTTGTGAATTTGGTGGCTCGACTGTCTACTTTAAAGGTAAGTTAGTAAACCCCTATATATGCTTAGAAATTGTTACATGTTTGGACATTTATGAACATGCATGACTTGTATTGTTGTTGAATCCATGTCTAAATGTTATGTTGTTGTGAGTAACATGATATTATGTGAAATACTTGGTTTGGATGGTTTAAAATGTGTAGAGATTGATAACAACCAAGGAAGTGAACTATTGAACAAGCTTGGGTCTTTAGATGGGAAAATTTACAAATAGCAATTATACCCAATTTTATGAACTTTAGAAATGACTCTAAAAATGGATTTTTAGGGAAGATTATAATCCCCCGAATAACATGTTAAATTACTACGAAGATTAGAGTTCGTTTGACTGGGTTTTCAGTCCTCCATATTTTGTGGAACTGTTACATTAGAGACTTGTAAATGGCTCTGAAATTTTGATTAAAATTCTTACAAAAATATGTTTGATGATAATTGATAGTAGAATAATTAATCTACTTGGTATTTGTCAAGTTCACTACTTTTGAAGTTGATGGTTATTTGCATAAGATGAGTGTTATACCAACTTGTGCATTGTATTGAGTCCAGCTGGCATTTGTGGTTTTAGTCAAGGTGGGACGATCTATAGTCTTTACAAATCTATGTTTGTGATCGCTATAAGTCGACGTACCGAAGTTCACACACCCCTCCTCTGTTGGCCACAGTTGAGAAGTAGCCCCACTGTAGTAGCAATACGCATGACTTTGGTTTACTAGTAGAACTCGATAGGTTTATCGGGGACGTCGATACTATGTACACGGGTATCGAGGACACTTGGTTATTTTGTGTATTGCAGGAGCAACACAAAGATGGAGAGAGAGAAATGATATCCTTTATAACGTGGTTTATTTACGAGTACTTATGTGAATATCAAGGTGCTATGTGAGATATGTGATTTGTATATCAAGGATGATGATATATGTTCATTTGTGGTATATAAATGCTATTACGATGTTATGTTTATCACTTGAGCATTATGATATGTCATGTAGTTGCATTTTGTAACTTATTGAGTTTCCACTCACCCCGTTTGTTGTTTATATGTTTTTCCTTAGATCCAAGTCAGCCTGAAAGTTCGCAGTGAGGACAGAAAGATTTGGGTTTAGCTTGAAGGTTGTCTTTTGGTCTAGTAGTATTTATTTTGGTGAGGATGATGGTTATGTAAAATTATGTAAACTTTACTTGGGTAGTATTTGGTTGTTTTGTAAACCTTATATTCTTTGGGTAGCCGACAAATGTATGTTGTGCTTGTGTATATTAACTTGTGATTAATTAGGTTTCTTTCTGAGCATGTTGTAGCACGTGGTTTATGTTTATTTTCTCCGGCATGTTGTGGCCGTAGAGGTTGTTGTTGTTGTTGTTAGTTGTTTCACAAGTCTTAGACTTGTGGTTTTGTTAGTTGGGTTCCAGCTGAAATGTCGCCAATGACTTGTTTATTATTATCACAGATTTTATCAGTTGTGTTTTGTTGTAAGTACGGGTGGTTATGCCACGTGCTTTTCTTGTTGGTTGTGCCGTTGTGTTGTCTTGGCGACTTGACCTTGGAATTTCGTATAGAGATCCGGGTCGGGACATCACAGGCTGACCAAGTGATCAGACCGTAAAAGGACTTGGCTATTTTTTTAAAATTACTTAGAATGGTTTTAAGTAAATTATTTTAATAGAATCAACAAATACAATGATTGAACTTTAAAGGCAAAGTACAAAGAATGTAATAGGAAATAAATGTTCTAAGTAAATGCACTTTTAATGGAGAAGCTTCAGAGAATTCTTGAACTGTTATAAATATTTGAATTCTTTAATGGTTCTTGTAATCTAGTTGGGTCACAGATCTTCAATGCTCCTTCGGCTTTAAATAGGCAGAGATAGAAAAGTTGCAGAGCAGGTCAAATGCGGTGAACAACTATTCATTGAGCTTTGTGTTATCACAGAAAAGGTAGGTTGAAACCTGTCATTTCATTCTAAAATAAAACAAAAAGCTAGGAATGGAAAGTGTGTCAGAGTACTCATTAAATGTTAAGCAAAAAGCATGTTTGAAAACAAGACACGCTAATTACTAACACAAATTCAAAATAAATACGGATGCTTAGCAAGGATGCTTCTGTTTAAAAGATCAGTAGTCTTTACAAGAGATAAGTCAAAGACAATTATCGGTCTATTATTCTTATGCCAAATAATCAGTGACTGACTTAGAAAATATTTATGTCTTTATCAGTCACTATTCATTGACTGAATCAACTAGGAATGGCTGGACATTTGATCAGCCATCTTTGTTTAACAAGAATGGCTGGTCACTTTGAATTGACTTACATCAGTCATCAACCAGCAAGGAATGGTTGTTCATTTTGATCAGCCATCTTTGGTCAAAAGAATGGTTTGTCACTTGATCAGCCAATATACAAATATATGGCTTGGCTGAACATAAATGATTCCAAAAGATAGAATGATTTTATGTAAATCATGGAAAGGACCAACAACAATGCACAACGGAAATGAAACCCAAGTTTAAAATCTTCAAAGTCTAAATCAAAATAAAATTGTCTCGCAAGACTAACAAATTTATTTTACCATCAACACCTTCTAAATAATTTATTACAAAGAAACTTAACAAAAATAAAATCTAATCCATCTTTGAAAGCACGACCTTTAACTTAAAAATCTTAAACTCTCACCTGTGACCTTGAGAGAAGTATAATGTGAAGGGTGAGCGAACAATGTCAAGTAAGCTCAAACGCCGCCCCTCCGATTACTAAGGAGGGGTGGACCCACAAAGAAAGTCAAAGCAAACAATATAGCAAAATAATGTATTTTACAATTTACGACATCGAAAGGTAGCATGATGTTTTATAACAAAAGTGAACAATGTGAATAATTATGTATTTCTCAAGTAAGGAGTTCAAAGAAAGACACATGCAAATACGAAATCTAGTAACCCAATCGTCACCAACCGTCCCATACCGACTGGTCAGGACGGGCTACTAACAGATGTCATGATCACGTAAGCGGCCATTGACTTAACAAAACAAACCCCCTAAAGGGTATCAAAGTTTTACCCAATGGTAAAATAGCAAGGGTAAGTTCGGACTACCACACCAAGGGCTAGGTGGTGCAAAAATATAAAGGTTCACTCTCTACCTAGTGACAGTTATGCATACTAGTGATCATAGCGGAGTTCGAAACAAAAGTGTTACCAAATGATACATACGAATTAACTATCAAAAACTATCAATATTTCACTAAATACCAAAAAATATAACATGAGGTTTACGAAGAACATGATACAATAAAATGTTACCGGGTAGAGTAAAAAAAATTCCAACATGAGGTCGGGCATGGCGATCAAAACAATAATTCAAGAATTAACAAGGAAACCTAACGTCGAAAAATATGTTTTACAAAATAACCTAAAAGAAGCGTAATCTCTTACCTTTTTAATGCATAAAAAATTTACCGATACGCGAAATAGAACAGCTACATGTACTTGTCAAAATCTAAAAGTCAAAAACATAACTTAATTATACAAGTGTACTCTCTACAGCTACTCTCTAGTCTATTAATAAAGTAATACTATTATACTTACTAAATTATGTTGTTCATAAACTAAATAAAATACTTAACTGTTTATTCACAAGGTCTCTAATTAATACCAATATACAAAACTGATTTCCAATTCCTCCATCCGTCCACTTGTGCAAACAAGAAAATGACAAAATACACCCCCACACGTATGCTGGCATGAGAAAGAGATTTACAAACCCACTCCCTTTTTCTCTCTCCTACCTCATTCGCCCCACCCTTCTCTCTCTCTCTCTCTCTCTCTCTCTACATTCTTTCTCTCTCTCTCTCTTTCTCTTTCTCTCTCTCTCTCTCTCTCTCTCTCTCTCTCTCTCTCTCTCTCTCTACACACACACACACACACACACTCTCTCTCTCTCTCTCTCTCTCTCCTTCTCCTTAAGTGTGAGTCTTTTCCATCCGGCCCACCACCATATCAACATCACCTTTTCTAATCTCCTTCCTTAAACTTTAAGTCATCAAACACACACACACAACCTCAAACACACGCTCCTGCCTCTCTTCTCCTCCATTGCCTCTCTCTTTTCTTTTGACCTAAAACACACAAACAAAAGAAACAACATGTTGGAAAAATTGAACGAAGTGAAGGAAATTGTGCATCTTGTGGCACAAATTTTTAATAGTTCGTTTGTCGAATGACAAAAATAATTATATAAATGTATTCTACTCCGTGAGAACATCGAAATCATATATTTATTTGTCCAAAATGATCTTTGGATGATGGAGATATTAAGGCCTAAAGTAGATGGGTTAAAATTGGATAAGTGGGTTTGTCCCACATTGAAAAGAAAGCAAATGCAAGGCTAATTTATATAAAAGCTCCTATTGCTTAAGGATGACATTTCTAAGGATGTGTCCGATATGAATCTTGCTGCTATAATCTCCGAGGTGAATTTGATGGGTTCAACCCCAAATCAGTGGTGGATTGACACTGGCACTATTAGACATATGTGCTCCAATAAAGCAATGTCTAGTACTTTTGAACCTGCTAGGAATGGTGAGAAGTTGTTCATGGGGAATTCTTCCACTTCTGACATCAAAGGCCAGGGGAAAATGGTTTTGAAAATGACATTCGGTAAAGAGTTGACTCTCAACAATGTACTCTATGTGCCAGAAATCCGAAAGAACTTGGTGTTCGGATCGCTTTTGAATAAGCAGGGTTTTCGTATTGTGTTTTGAGTATGATGTTGTCACTTTGTCTGAGAATGAAATGTTTGTTGGTAAAGAGTATGTAATTGATGGGCTGTTTAAACTCAGTGTAATGGTTGTGAAATCAAAAAGTAATGAAATGAATAATTCTTCCGTTTACTTGCTTGAGTCTTCCAATTTGTGGCATGGTAGACTAGAACATGTTAATTATGATACTTTGCGTAGATTAATTAACTTGAATTGCATACCAAAATTTAAAATTGATTCCAAACACAAGTGTGAAACTTGTGTAGAGGCAAAATTGACAAGGACCTCATTTCATACTATTGAAAGAAGTAGTGAACCATTTGGATTAATTCACACCGATGTATGTAACTTTAAATCAACACAATCACGTGGTGGCAACAATAAAGTTGAGAATCAACTTGACCGGAAAATTAAGATGCTAAGAAATAGTCGTAGAGGTGAGTAAGAATCACTGTTTGCAGAGATTTGTGCTCAACATGGAATTAGACACGAAACAACAGCACCTTATGCACTTCAACAGAATGGAGTTGCAGAATGCAAGAATCGAACTCTAAAAGAAATGATGAATGTCATGTTATTAAGTTCGGGGTTACTTCATAATATGTGGGGAGAAGCTGTGTTGTCAGCTAACTACGTTTTAAATAAGGTGCCTCGTAAGAAGCTAGACAAAAACCCCTATGAATTGTGGCATGGAAGAGTGCCATCATACAAATACTTGCGAGTGTGGGGGTGTCTTGCTAATGTTGCTATACCTACACCTAAAAAGGTGAAAATTGGACCAAAAACTGTTGACTGCATATTTATTTGATATGCACAAAACAGTTGTGCTTATCGAATTCTTGTGCATGAGTCTAAAATCCCAGACATATACAAGAATATGATAATAGAGTCAAGAAATGTCTCGTTCTTTGAAAATGTATTTCCATGTAGATCGAACGAGGAAGCTAGCTCTTCTAAACGAATACATAATTCAATAGAACAAGAGCATGATGAGGACAAACAAGAAGAGTTGGAACCGAGACGCAGCAAAAGAGATAGGGTAGAAAAATCCTTTGGCCCGGATTTTCTAACCTATATGCTAGAAAGTGAACCTCAAAGATAAAGAAGTTGTGAACTCTTCTAAAGGACCTTTATGGAAAGAGGCCATTAAAAGTGAAATTGATTCCATCTTACAAAATAACACTTGGGAACTAGTAGATCTCCCTCTAGGTAGTAAACCACTAGGATATAAGTGGATTTTTAAGAGAATAATAAAGGCTGATGGAACATTTAATAAGTATAAGGCTAGACTTGTAATTAAAGGTTACAAACAATGAGAAGGCCTTGATTACTTCGACACATATTCTCCAGTTACGAGAATAACGTCCATAAGAGTGGTACTTTCAATCGCCGCGTTGCGAAATCTTAAAGTACATCAAATGGATGTAAAAACTGCCTTTTTAAATAGAGATTTAGAAGTGTGCAAGTTGGTAAAGTCATTACATGGAACAACCTGAGGGGTTTTCTACACCTAGGCAAGAAAACAAAGTGTGCAAGTTGGTAAAGTCATTATATGGCTTGAAACAAGCACCAAAACAATGGCATGAAAATTTTGATAATGCCATGAAGGAAAGTGGGTTTAAAATAAATGAGTGTGACAAATGTGTGTATATAAAAGACACTGAAAATGGCTACGTCATTTTATGTCCTTACGTAGATGACATGCTTATCATAGGGAGCAATGATAAGATGATTAAATCCACAAAAGACATGTATGAAAGATATGGGTATAGCTGATGTAATTCTTGTAGTTAAAATCTCTAGACTATCTAGTGGAGTTGCTTTGAGCCAGTCACACAATGTGGATAAAATTCTAGAAAAATTTAGTAAGGATGACTCTGCTATAGCTAGAACCCCGATAGACACGAGTTAGCATCTATCGAAAAATAGAGGTGAGCTTGTGTCTCAAGTAGAGTACTCCAGAATCATCGGAAGTCTGATGTACTTAATGAGTTGCACAAGACCAAACATTGCCTATGCAGTTAGTAAACTGAGCAGGTATACGAGTAATCCTGGGACTGATCACTGGAAGGGTATAGTGAGAGTATTAAGGTACTTAATATATACTCGTGATTACGAATTACACTATCAAGACATCTGGTTGTTATTGAAGGATACAGTGATGTTAATTGGATATCAGACATTAAAGACTTAAGGTCTACAAGTGGATTTGTATTCACTTTGGGAGGCGCATCAATATCATGGAAATCTTCTAAACAGATTGTTATTGTCAGATCCACTATGGAATCTGAATTTATAGCCTTGGATAAATGTGGTGAAGAGGCTGAATGACTACGCTAATTTTTAGAAGATATTCCAAGATGGACAAAACCTGTGCCAGAAATTTGTATACATTGTGATAGTCAATCAACAATTGGCAGGGCACAAAGAATTATGTACAATGGTAAGTCTAGATATATACGTCGAAGACATAATACCATTAGACAACTACTCTCAACTGGTACTATCTCTATTGACTATGTGAAGTCAAAAGATAATTTAGCGGATTTGTTAACCAAAGTGTTAAACAGAGAGATAGTTACAAAATCATCAAAGGAAATGGGACTTAAGCCTCTAGAAAAAATGAGTTGATACAATGGAAACCCAACCTACTTGATTAGAGATCCCAAGATCTAGGTTCAAAATGACAACCTAATTGTAAAAGGCTCGCATTATCACTTGTTCATTCCGTTAATAGTGATGCCCATAGAAAAGAGGATAAGAAAATAACTTTTAATGATTCTTATGCGTCGGAAAGCTGAGCGGAGTAAAATGGGTTACTCTTAATTAAAAATCACATATGTCATAGAGAAGTAGAGTTGCTTCGAAGAGAATTGTGTGAGATTCAATTCTTAGATCCTCTCACAGAACTAGACGAATGTTCAGGGCCATGAATGAACATAACTATGAGAATTGAATTGTGCTAGGAAGATTTCTGTGTAAAGTATGTGATCGTTTACACAAAATGCAGAATGGTTCAAAGACATCGCATCTACTTGTCAGCTAGTAAAGTAAACATACTTTTACAAGGGAAGGTTCAAAGGGTAACACCTACCTATCCTATGCAGGTTTCAATTGCTCAACTTTATCACCAAATCTTCATCAATTTCCTTTATGTGGGGGATTGTTGGAAAAATTGTACGAAGTGAAGGAAATTTTGCATCTTATGGCATATATTTCATAGTTGTTCGTTTGTCGAATGACAAAGATAATTATGGAAATGTGTTCTACTCCATGAGAACATCGAAATCATATATTTATTTGTCCAAAATGATGTAAAAGTAGGTGGGTTAAAATTGGATAAGTGGGTTTGTCCCACATTGAAAAGAAAGCAAATGCAAGGCTATTTATATACAAGATCCTCTTGCTGAAGGAGTAACTTGTATAACATAGAGGCACTTTTTCGCTCACGCGCCTACAGGGGTGGTGCAAATCCAGTTCGATTCGAGGTCTGGACAAGTAAACTCGAGAGCATAAATCAGACTCGTTTTCCATAGTGTAAGGTACCAAAAATTTCTTACAATCTCCATAAACTGCATTTGCATATTGCGAGATCGCTTCTTTTGCCTCTGTTTACATTCTTGGTGATACAGTTTGAGCACGAGTTCAATTCGCCGGAACCTCTAGTGCTAAGGCCTCTCCGGTTCTCCGTTGTATTCTGGGAGACAGACGTCCGTAAACCCTCATATCACTAACGATGAGAGAGCGAATTTGTTTTAAGCACACTATGTGTTACACAGGCCTTAGATCGTAAAAGAAGAATTATTCCAGAAAGTATATCTCTTTAATTTTGTCGATTTTCGATTCTGTAATTTGTAAATTCTGAATTTTATAATTGATTTTTCTAACACAACACTGTAGCTTCTCTCCAATTGGTAAACTGATTTTGTTTTGCTCTTTAGCAATTCAACTCAATTACCCATTGACCAAAAAACAACCAAGGTCATAGAACTATGTAATTCGGAAAAGAGGACAATAATATTACCTAAATCGGCTAGTCAAAGTGTGCTGCCACGATTCTTCTCTCTCTCTTCTTTTTTTTTTAAACATCTTCAAGGCTGAATGAAACTTTTTTTTATGTTTTTTTTTTTTGGAAACAAGAACGGTACTTTGCATGATTTTATTAATTAAAGAAAAAAATACAAACTTGAGGGGGACAACCAGCCTTTCCCTTATAAATGGGAAGACAAAGGAGCCAAGCCTCGGAAAGGGAAGACAACAAAGAATAACAAAAACTATGAGATTTTAACATAAGGAGTACCAATAGAGTCAAGAAGAATAGATCCCCTGATGGGTCGAGGAAGAGACTGAATGGAGGTGAAGTAAGAATTACTGTAGTTGCTACACACAAGGTTAGCAAGATCATCAGCAACCCTGTTGGCTTCGCGAAAGTAGTGACGAAACACATAATCCTTATCTCTGTGCATACAAAGGATATCCCAATAAATAGAAGTGCATTGCCAAGCTGGAAGATGCCCCTTAGTAAACCAATCACAAATAACTTTAGAATCAATCTCGATAATAGTTCCAGAATGATTTTGATCATATAACCATTTAACACCCTTTAGAGAGCCCATAACTCAGCTAAGTTGTTGGTGCAATCCCCGTAAAAAGAAGGTTGAATGAAACTTATTAACCGGCCGAGCCGAATAAAAATAATAATAAAAATAACAACTTATCAAATTCTAAAAAATATACTAATTAAAGATACTCGACCCAAATAATAAATATATCCGGCCCAAGTACAAAAAGTTGGCCCAAAATATAAAATAATACTTTTTAATATCTAATAATGCAATATATTTATAAGAATTTTGGGTATGTTACACTCTTACCCCTTTAAAAAGTTTAGTCCTCTAAACTTCTTGTACATGATCAAACAAAAAGCTCATTATAATTCTCGCTCATCTCTTCCTTGAGCTTCCAAGAGGCTTCAATAATACTTACAAAATGTCACAATTTCCAAAAATTATTCAAATATCAAAATATCTATAAAGTAGTCAAATATCCCAAAAACTTTATAAACAGGGTTCATATGCTTGATTTTTTGTCATTACATTCTCCCTGCCTTTTAGAACTTTGGTCCTCCAAATGACCAACACTTATAATCCCAAAATTTAAGCATCATGCTTCCATGCACACTCTAATTACAACACAAGATAACACACTACAATATATGCATTAAGTACTTCTACCCTTTAGTGTAGAGCGAAACATCATTACCAAAACCTCATAATGTCTATACTCTGTCCTAAAAGAAAACAACCAAACCATGCCCAAATTTACTTTAAAATCCTGAATGTCTAATAGAATCAGGTCTACTGGTATTTCCCTACATTCCAAGCTTAAAGTGAAAGATTTAAATATTGTAGTCGTTAGAATACACTCCTTGGTCGGTGTGTCTATTACTGTTTCGATATCTAAGTTTTGAGGTGTCAAACTCAAGTGACGTGCAAGTGATGCATATATAAAAAAATGTGTGGCAGCTGAACCAATAAAACATATGCATTACAAGAATAGAGTTGTACGGTACCTGCCACCTCTTCATTAGTAGCGCGAGCATCCCCCACAATCATAGCATAAACTCTTCCATATCTCTTCGGTTTATCCTTATCCCCATCTCTGTATTCTAAGTAAAACGACTCTTAGGCAGCTCAAGACACTCCCTTATCTTATGCCCAATCTTTCCACAGTTAAAACATGCTCCCAAATCCCAATAACACGACTGCGTCAGGTGGTTTCCCTATAAGTTTGAAAAATGACATTAGTCCTCTGGTTGTGATCCTTCCTCTGGTTCTGCTCTTGGCCCTGATTTTCAGCCCCATTGAGACGTTCTTTTGTTCTGGCTATCATTCATATGCCTCTTCTTATTACCATTGTTAGTCACATTCTGACCATTAGACTGTCCCTGAAAATGTCCTTCGTGATCCTCATTACCTCTTCTTCCTTCCATCCCTCTTCTTTCGGTACTCAGCCAACTTAATCTCCATCGCACGAGCCATATCCAAAACCTGAGCATAAGTTAGCAACTACAGAGCTGGAATCGTGTAATTGATTTCATCATTCAAATCTCTCTCAAACTTCCTTACCTTTTGTTCCTCATTCTTAAAAAAGGCCGGTGCGTACTTTGACAACTCAGTAAACTTTGCAACATACTCATCTACCGTCATTTTTCCTTGTTCCAAGTTAATGAATTCCACCATATTCTACTCCCTTACACTTTGGGAAAGTATTTCTTATTGAAAGCTTCAAGAAAATGCTCCCATTTATATGCACCTACTCTATTTGCCTCCGCTGTTCTCATTTTAGATTTCCATTATTCGTCAGCCTCTCCCTCCAACTTGAATGTAGCAAGGCTAACTCTCTGTTCGCTAGTACAGGTCATCGTTCCAAAAATTATCTCCATATTTATAATCCAATCCTCCGGTTTCTCAGTACCTAACACACCCAAGAAAGTCTTTGGGTTTCTTTTCTGAAAGCTCTCAAGTGGATCTTTAACCACTAGTGGAGGTTAAGCGACTGGTGGAGGTTGAGCTATCTGTTGTGGCTAAACGATGGGTCCCTGAGCAGCTTGACCTACTTCCGTAACAGTTTGAGTCAGGGTTTGCAAGAGTGTCACAATCGTAGAGTCTAGTGGAAGAGGGACATTTGCCTAAGCATTAGCGTTATGTTGGGGTCCATTCTGACTTCCCCCAATCCATGAGGTCGAATCCTCAAATATTACTACTCCTCGTTCTCCTCAACCTCCCTGACTGCGTCTGCATAAGCGTCCTCGAGAATCAATACATCTGTCACGCGCCATAATATTCTGATACAAGATAACGAAACGTTCAATATTAGGGGATAATATTCCTATTTAAAGTTTACTAATTGCGTACGTTACACAAATTAATGCACAAAAGGACAACATAAGGTAAATCTCATTTATTAGTCCTAAAATATTTATACACAAAGGAGTATCTGAATCAAAAAAAAGGTTCTAAAACATACGAAACAATCTCCTTCAAATCATCAAAACAAAGTTTTATTGATATTCCCAAAATGTAGCTACAAAAGTCCAATCATTATTAGTAGTAAATCTAATTTTTTTAGTCTACTCTTTAACTACTAATAAACCACCTTTTTCAAGCCTCCCCGGCCTAGTTCTTTATTTGCTACTCATCTTCTATGATAATAAGGTTTATTAAGGACCCTAGCTCTTGACTTGGAGCCTCCAATACTGCTTCTGTCAAGATGTCCTAAACCTTCTCGGTAAGCTCTCTAGCCTTCCAAACTGCCTGCAATTGACCTTTCTGTTGCGCTACTAACTCGTTCCAGACCGTTTTACTTTGTTGAATCTTTAAGCTCGCCCGCACTATCTCACGGCGCACTTTTACTAATCTCACCCTAGGAACATGTGATGGTGGTAACCTAAGTCTTTCTTGATATTTGCTTAGTCCTCGTCATTCCAACAGATATCAAACAATTGTATCAGTCCCAAAGAAATAATATGATATTAATACCAATATATAAAATTATAAACTTGGTGCTACAATCACTTCTTAATCACAAAAGTTTCTAAATTCCAAAACCTTTAAGACCTAAAGCCTAAGTTCTGATACCAACTTTGGAACCACCCAATTTTGAAGCCTGATTCACTACGTATGGCCCACGTGTAGACACCCAGAATTCGTATACCTACATTATACGAATTGTCCAATAAATAACTGTTTATTTACAAATGGACTAACACATGCTTCCATGATTATTTCAGGAAACAACATACACAACGGACTGTCAACGTCCAACAAATACAACAAGCTTCGGTTAGATCAACATCAAGGGTCAAACTCGAAGATACAACAGGACCAACGACGTCTAAACACACAAACAACCTTCAGTTAGATCAACATCAAGGGTCCAGACTGAAGATACACAACTCAGAAGGGCCAAAGTGCAAGACACAAAGCCTGGAAAAAGCCAAAAACATGGTTTGGTGCGCTGAAGCCTTGCTGAGTGCGCTGATACACAAACATGGTTTGGTGCACAGACACCATGCCAGGTGCGCCGCGCACCAAACCAACATTTGCCCCAGAAGTCAAGCCGCCGGTTGCTGAAGACTTTGAAGGCACTGAGGAAGCTTCGTCCAAACTTGGGCCAGAGAGTAAACTCTCACTTCCTCCCCTATATAAGAGCTCCCAACTCTCCCAAACAAAGATACTCTCCCCTCATCCAAGGAGAACACACACACACACACTCTCTCTCTATCAAGCCTCTTTTTGAAGAAGAAAAGAGAAAAGAGTATTGACTCTCTCTCAACACACACAAAATGTAAGTCTTCCTTTCTTCAATCGGTAGCAATGAAAGCACAACGATCAGGCTACAAGCTAGCTTGATCCAGTATAACACAACGGCCTAGAACTTGGTCCGATTTCTGTATAACGACATAAGGTAACCCCTTCCGTTCGTTAGACTATTTAGATATGTAAATAGATGTAATAAATGTATGTAATTATTTTAATACATTTTAAATACATGTAAAGCATATATTCTGTAAATAAAAAACTTGCGATACTTAGATACGAGCATGCAAATATGTAGAGACCGAAAGGGCGGGTTGGGTGGGGTGCATAAAACCTTCTCAACTTGTAACTTGGCCCCCGAACCAATAATCTAAAAGTTTTTCTCCCGTTTACTTATAAACGAGAGTGGTGACTCTGTTTTCAAAGGATAAACATATTTTTCATGTTTATCAAATCATAAAATCAACAGGGAAAAACCACAAGACAGGAGAGAAAAAGGCCCAAAAAGGAACACCGATCTGTGGATCGGGGCGCTCACACCACGTACTGGCCTACTAAGCACCTAGATCAACTAGGGCCTACCATAAGCCCACCCAAAAGTCCACGGAAGGTTGGTGCCTAGTGGTAGTGTTTCACATCTACCCAATGTGGGATATCACAGAAAGTAAACTAATTAACAAAACAAGTAATTGTTGAGAGAATTCAGATGAGAAAATCCTAGGAACTAGTTTTCGCTTGTATCTCCACCTTATATCCACATAACAAAAGTATTAATCAATGTGAAGGGTTCGCTCACGATGGTAGAGGTTGGGACGCTTTTGTCATGATTCACAATATTAGTTTTCCTAATTAACTATACTTTTTGGTCCGTTCGTATAGTAATCAAAAACCTGTTAAGCATACGAAGAACAATGAACCTAAATCATATCTTAGCACGGTCATGAATCAATAGGACTTCACTATTACAAAAGATGGCAAACATATAGCTTATGCACTTTGGTCATACAACACATTATACCCTGGTAATCTCAACTGTTGTAGATACATCTCGCATAAACACCCTGAATAGATTCGCTAAAAGTATTTTTATAATAAGCAAGATGATTGATTGAATAAGATATATAAATTAGGACATAAGGTTTTGATACAAGCTACATCCAATTCCTAGATAGAGGGACTTAGTTCATCATTGATTAATGAATAACACAAATGCTTGAAGAAAACATGATTCAAAAATCACAAAGATAATCAAACAATGTTATAGAACCAATCTCCATGTTATTCTTCTCCAAAATTCGTCGTCATAATATTAACCTACAAGGATTTCTTATACACTAAGTTACAGCGAAAAAAAATAAACAAATGCTACAAAATTAGGGTTTCCTAAACACGGCACGCCGCGGCCGCTTCAAAGTGTGGAGGAGTTGCTGGATCTTACGCACTTGCTCAATGCGACCGCCCTTCAATTAATCACTTGTTCTGCCTTCGGTCTGGCCGTATGATGCGACCGCTCCTGTACGATTTTCAAAATTTCTTTAGCAGCTTTACAACCATTTACTCTAGCCCCTGGAATCTTCAAAATAGCCCAACTAACCTCTGATTTGCATATTTGGCTCAACTTATCCCTGAAACATCATTAAAGCATTAACAACCCACGTTAGCTAACAAAATCTCGAGAATTTGCTAAATTTAAGCCAAAAAAATACGCAATAGATGAGTATAAAACTTATCCATCATGGTGTCATTATTTTTCCAAGTACATCTCTTGCCTTTCATGGTATCAAATGTGTAAAGTGATGTGAACCAAGGATCGAATCAAAGACAAACCAACCTTTGAACAACAAACTTAAAAATAGAAGCAATGGATTCGAACAAAATGATAGGAAGCTTCCCTCAACCCCAAAGCAAATTTACCAATCTATAGAACCTTGGGGTGCAACCTTGATTGTCTACTCGCAATTAACTAGCAACCAAGATCATCGAACGCCACAAGCTTACAGCTCAACAAACTTGATAAGTTCAAGGGTTGAGGATTATCTCACAAGAAATTCTCTCTAACTCAGAATATATGTGAAAACTGAATTCAATTCAATAATATATTAAAATGTACCAAAAACAATGTTTAGAATGTCTTTTATAAAAGCTACAAGACTTAAACCATAACCTAAAACAAGTATCCAAAACCCTAACGAAAGATAACAAAAATAACAAGTTTCCAAAAGCCGGCGCGGCCCGGCAGCTCAGTCAACACGACGCGAGCGCCCTAAATTGCAGACCACTTTCTGCAGTTTACACGCACACTCAGCACAAGCTCTCCAATCATTGCTACCCATTCTAAAGTACGCGTGGGCGCGTAGAGCCTATGGGAGGGCGCGCCATCCATAGTGCCTTCGAGGATTCAAACCAACTTTGTGTCTTGACCTTCAATGTCTAAAATTGATAAAGTAATGAATTATAATCAGCAGCCATATATAACAAGTAACAATGTTGATACAACACATATATAAATATGAATTACAAAACCAGCAGTGTATTCATTAGATGTGCATTCACAAGTTTACTGATAAAATAGACAATATTAAGAACAGAGTGAAACAAGTTGAATTGACAAAATATATTTTATTCAAATTTAGCAGAGGTTTACCAAATAGTAGACATAAAATACTTTTATACGCTTGTACGGATATAATACGAATATGATTGAAATGTACGGGACTAAAAATATACGTCATATTCTGTATGAAATTCTTTATATTTTTATCATTTTTAGGTTTAAATATCTTAATATTTTTACATTTATACAATCTCAAAGCTATTATTTTTATATTATTACATATTTATGACAAAATAACTATGTGTTAATAGCTAAATGAAAGCATGATTAAACATATATACTCTTATGTGTGTTCTTCAAACAGTATGCGTAGTAACAAATAATATTTTTTAGACTTCATAATCATTATTTTCATGTTAATATCTAATTTGATCAATTTGAACAAGATTAATAATATAAATTGAATAATTTTAATAATAAAATAATATCAAAATTCGGTATATATTGAGTTTTATACGTGAAGTACAATACTTTTAAAGTTCTATACGTGTACTATACGATTCAACTCAAAAGTACGAGTATTTTTAATTAAGATTGGTTTGAGTATGGTAAACGGGAGTATTTTTCAATTATTCATACGTACGTGTATTATACGCATACTATGCGTGAATTTACTAAGCATGCATTGAACGTTGTTGATGTGCACATACTGGACCGGCCTCTAGAGCGTATGTTTAAGCGAGTGGGCTCTCAATGACAAAGGGTCCATTCTACTATATATATTAGGAAAAATTGCGGGCCGGTCCTCTTTTTGAGATTATCAACCGCTTAAGTCCACTATATTTTTTCAATCGCTTAAATCTCTTTAAAGTGATAAATTGATGAATTGTTCCCAAACTGCCCCCATAACAACTTATCACGTATTTTTAGTTTTTGTGATTTTCTTGAATTTCTCCTTTCAATCCCGTATTTATCTCCATTGTGATTTCTTATTAAAATTCCCATTCATATCAACTTGAAAAACATAAAAAACAAATACCAAAGCAGGCAATATCATATTCATTGTGAATCGAAATCAATGTATTCAACCAACCAAAGTGTTATCATGTTGTTGCTGAAATTCAGAGGAAATACTATTGTTTCTAATGTTTCAAAGAATTTTGGTTTATCTAAATTGATTAAATGCATCAGAGGTAAATATTCCAATTTTCAATTGGATAATTGTACTTTAAAATACAGTATATGATTACACAATAATTGTTGTTTAACCAGTGAAGAAAATTTTAAAAACATGGTGACATTGGCCAAAAAAAATTTAGTTTCTATTATCATTGTTGATGTGTTTGAAAATGATAATGGTTTGAGTTACGGGATTAATAAAGAAGGAAATTATGGAGATGAGATTGCAGAAGACACACACGATGCAACTGTTTATGAAAACGGTACTCAAAACTTGCATCGCAATGCACAGAACTTTAACAAAGGCAAAGGAAAGAATGTGCATCGCGATGCACCACATCTATTTGGTGATGCACAACAATGTAACGAGGAGAACAGTGATAGTAATTGTACCAATTCTTCAAGTTCTGAAAGCGATGTTGAAAGTGTCCCATGTTCATATATCCTTCTCAAACAAGAAAGGAACTCTTGAATTCTGGTTGGGCAAATCTTATTACTGGTATTGGTCAAATATTTAAAGGTGGAGTGAAAGAATTTTGCACGCAGCTTATAAAGTATTCATTCAAGATTGGTTTTTGAATTCATTTACATTATGAACAACAAAAATATGATTAGCGTTGCATGTGGAAAGAAATTCAGTGATGATTGCAGTTTGTTCATCAAGGCATCTTCAATTGTTGATGAATTAGTAACCATATACAAGTGCAACATTTCACAAAGTTATCATTTGACCGTGGTTGACGATAATAACTCGAAAAGGATGGGCTGTGGTATAATTGGGCAATTGATTCTTGACCATATTCGCAGTCGACCAAGCTATTCACCAATTGATTTAATTGATCACATGAGGACAAATTATGGCATTGAGATATCATACAGCAAGGCATGGACGAGTGTAGAAAAGGCTCGAAAAAGCTATTTGGTTGTTATGAAGAATCTTTCCGAGAGATGCAGTAGTACGTTAAAGCCTTACAAAAGAGTAATCCAGGTAGTTTTGCTTTCTTGGAATCAGACGATGCTACGAATGAGTTCAGTAGGTTGTTTATTTCATTTGGAATATGCGTAGATGGTTTCAACTACTACCGTCATATATTGTTCATAGATGGCCTTCCTTGGTTTCAACGTTATTTTGATTTAATATCATAGGTTGATCATGTTTTTACACCCCTATTTGTACTTGTATTTACATTTGTGTGCATTGGGAAATAAAAGTGGTGCATCATGATGCACAAAATCAGTACTTTTGTAGTAAACTTTTGTGCATCGCGATGCATACTTGTATGCATCGCAAATATTATGTTGTTAATTAAGTAGAATAATGTTCATCGAATGTAATTTTTATGCATCCCAATGCATAAAAATGGTATTTTTTTAGTACAAGTATATGCATTGCGATACACACTTTGATTAATTATTATTCATATGTTGTACGTCTGTTCCCGTTTGTATTTGCGGCCGTAAGTTTTGAAAATCGGGATAATTGGGCTTGGTTTCTGTCTAAGATAAAAGGAGCAATCGATCGTGAACTGCTGTTTGTATCAGATCGAAATGTTGGTTTAATGGAAGCAATACGCGACATGTTTGGGAGTTTCATACATTTCTTTTGCTTGGTGCACCTTTATCAGAACTTGAAAGAAATGTTTACCGGTAATAATTACTCCAACTCATTCCGCAGCAGTTTGTGTTCAAGACTCAAGGACTGCGTGTATGCCCCAACCATTAGACTATTTAATGAGAAAGTTGAGATATTCAAAAAAGAAGGGGGACAAATTGCCTGTGATTTTTTGGCCACCATTCCGGGTGATTGCACATTGCCACGAGAATAGGTATGCCGAAATGACCACAAATGCTGCTGACTCGTTCAACAATTGGATTTTAGAGGCTCGCGGTCTTCCCAGCACTTATATGGTGGATTGTATAAGATCAAAAATAATGAAATGGTTTAGGGAGAGACTTAGGAATAGATAGAGAATGAATAAATTATTATGTGCAAAGATGGATAAACAGTGGAACGAGTACCTTAATATTGGGATCATGTGGAAGATTCGCATGGCACCCAATTCAATATACAAGGTTTTATCGGATCCAAGCGTCCAGGTTGACTTGGGGAAGCAGACATGTTCACGCTATCAGTGGCAAATTCAAGGATTCCTGTGTTGTCACGCGACTATTGTGATTGTGAGATTCGAGAAAAATATAAATGATATGGTCTATAATTACTTCTTAACAAGCAATTACATCAAGTGTTATGAGGGAAGCTTGATTCCAATTGCAACTACGGAAATGTACGAGCTTCAGAATTTTTGCGAGGGCGAGACCATTTTACCACCTATAATGAAAAGATTACCCGGACGTCCTAAAAAGTCAAAGATCCCATCAAATGGTGAATCAACAAGAAAAAAAAAAGAGAAAAGGATATGTAGCAGATGTCACAAACTTTGTGACCACAACTCTAGGTCATGTAGAGAGGCTATACAAGGTTGATTTTTTGTTATATATATATTTTTAAGTTCATTTGTCTATTATTGTGCATTGGAAATAAAAAATCATGCATCGCAATGCAACAAACAGTAATTTTTGTTGTGCAATTTTATGCATAGGAAGTCTAATGTTAATATATATATATATATATATATATATATATATATATATTGCACAATGTAATCAACACAAATCCATAAAACTGCATATAAAATTAATTATAAATTAGTATTAAAACACCACAAAATATATTCAAATATTTACATGTTTTCAAATATTAGAAAATATAACACCTTGACAAAGGTAAAGGAAAAGTTATGCATCGCGATACACCACATCTATGTGTGGGTGCTTCTTCGAACTCAGATCCGACTCCACTAAACAATCTCAAGTAGCAGTAAATGTTACACAACCTATTGATTTGTTGAAAAAATATTGTGCAGCAGATTTTTTTTGCTACTATAGACTTGCCATCTGGTGCTTTGAAGGATCAGCAGGAACTCAATTTGATGATGTCAAGATTCCTAAACTTTCTCCACCCTGCAATGGTGTCGATGACAATGCACCTGTTGAGCAGAATGGTGCGGATAACAGTGCACAACCTGTTGAAGAGAATTATGTCGACGACAGTGCACAACCTGGTTGGGCAAATCTTTATGCTCATTCCTGAATTTGATATTCTTAATCTGACATGTAAGGGACTGCATATTTGATCTGTATACAATCCTGATAGGATTTTTAGTCATCGCAGCTGCATAACACGTATGTTGTGGTTACAGTCACATAATTACTGAATTACAAAAAGTAAAACAAGTTGTAACATTTGTGCATCGTGATGCACAAAGTCATGCATTTCGATGCACACATTGATGCATCGCGATACACAAAATTAATGCATCGTGCATCGCAATGCACAAAATTTTAAACCCTACAAACACTGCTTTCATTTTCACGATGCACAAAATTAATGCATCGTGCATCACGATGCATAAAATTTTAAACCCTACAAACACTGTTTTCATTTTTCAGTGAAAGCGATGCAACATTTTTTTGCCAATACACTACTAGAAACAGCTCAATTACCGACGGTTTATTTACCAACGAAATTTCCGTTGGTAATTACCAACGGAAATTTGGTGATTACCAACAGAATTCCGTTGGTGTTCTGGGGGGAAAAAATATTACCAACGGAATAAGAACCGTTGGTGAATCCGTTGGTGATTTAGGAATATTCCAAGAATCGTCCGTTGGCATTATTTTGGATAATTGCGGGAGTTTTACCAACGGAAATTCCGTTGCTAATTTTGTATTTCCGTTGGCAATTACCTACAAAAATATCCGTTGGTAATTACCAACGAAAAATTCCGTTGGTGAAGTAATTTTAGTTATTAAAACGCACGCCCCCTCGTTAGTATGCCCTCATATTTTTCTCTCTCTCTCTCCACTCTCCTCACCGACGCCGCCCCTCCTCCCCGCCGACGTTGAAGACCCTTCACCGTGAGTCCAACATCTTACTCTCTCATCTGCGCTCTCTCTCTTTCTCTCCTCTCTCTACCCTTTCTCTCTATCTTGCCCCCTTTTTCTAACAATAATTTCTTCTTCTTCTTTTTCAGCACACCCACCACCACATACCGCCGCCGCCGCCTCGGATTGCCACCAGTTACCTCTTCGATCGAGGTGAAAATTTTTTTTATGCACAAGTCTGATTTTAATATGGTTTGTTGGTTTTCTTAGAATTTTTATGTTTAGAATTTCTGTTAATGTGTGTAAAATTTGTACTTATATAAACTGAAATTATGCATACTGTGTGTATTTGTGTGTGTGTGTGTGTAGTGTGTGCTTCTTAGGTCAAATAGAGGAACTTGGTTGGAAGATTTCTTCATTTTGTGTTAGCCCTTTAGATATAAATTAAATTGCCTACCAATTGTTTGAGAAAATGCTACCAAGTAGGATTATCTAACCAAGTCGGGATTCAATTGTTGCATTTGTCATGTATGGCTCATTGAGAGGAGGGAGCAATGCTCTTCCACTAACTTGGAGTTTCCACTTGAAATGAACAAGAGCTTCTAGATCTCTCAAGTTGAAAATAAAAAGATTGAAGACTTTCTGGCAAGTAACCCATAGGAATTTTTTTATAGGAACTTGCAGTTATCACATGAAAAAAAAGTACTCCCTCAAGGCCAAAATGAATGTCCCTTTTTAGTTTTTTACAAATATTCAAGAAGTTGACTTTGAAATAATTTTAGTAGTGCATGTATACGAATGCCCATATTGTTCTACACAATATTACAAGTGCACATTGGGACATTGGAATCTTTAATTTTCAGTACTCCCTCAAGGCCAAAATGAATGTCCCTTTTTAGATTTGGTTTTTTTGCATAAATTTGTAATTAAATTCCGGCCTATTATGTTTGAGGAAATAACGGTGGTGGATGAGATGTATATTATTTACAAGATAGATCTTAATTAACTTGTCCGAAGTTGGTTGAACGGTAAACGGATCATATCAATTTTTTGCTTTAATAAATTATTTGATGGTCAATCGTTGAACCAATCCAATGTGTGATCATATGTGTGTGCTAAAGATGAACATCAAAGCTATTTGGTCAAATGTGTGGTCAGTCTATTCGACTTAATGAAAACCTTAGGATCGACCCGGGCATTCGAGGGCACCTTGCGGGTTGACGTCAAGTGTTTCCACATAAAGAGTCCATCGTTGTAGAAACATGTCGTAAACTGAGTGTAGCTGAAAGTAGAATGTTCAGATGGATATGCAGTCAAACTAGAAAAGATATAATGTGTAACAAGCAGTCTCAGTATCCTTAAATAGGAGATAAAATGAGAGAAAACACCTTGAGATCGTGTACACATTAAATGTGGGCCAATAGTATTAACAATGATAGAGAAGGGAAGACCTAAATTTACATAGATGGCTATGGTTAACTAGTATATGAGTGAGTGTGATGTGACCGAAGCTATTGCATTGGAGTTTGTTGTCTTTGGACCAAACGAAATAGAAAGAATGTACCCCAAAGATAGAGTTGAGCCAAGTTCAGGGACCGTTTCATTTTTTGAGCTACTACTTGCGTTGTATATGATGATAGTGGCACATCTATGGCTTGATGTGATTGCATGAGCAAGAAACCGATGGCGCTTCCAACAAGTACCAAATGAGTCTTTATTGAGTGTAGATATAAACGTAAATACACATCTTCTTTTACATATATGTCATGCTCTTGCAAGACATCATACTTGAGTATTTATGCCCATGCTTTCGAATATATATTTTTATTGCTCCCATAGATCACTTAATCCGAAAAGTACACCTCTAGACAAATTTGGAACTTTGTATGTTGCTGGTTGTACTTAAAGTGATAATTTAAGAAAAGGCATTTCTTGTACTAGCTTGAGGGTGGGTAACGGTTCCAAAATCTGCTTTTGGGAGGATGTATGTGTTTGAGGGGTAAAATAAAAACTAAAACTGAAAATTAAATTAAACACAAAAATATGTAAATTCCTCCTTGTTCATTGCTAATACAGAATTTTCAACGAGGAAGCTGGAGATGATATATCTGATGAACTGCTGTCGATCAGGACAGACAAAGAATTTCCTTCATGGCTAAAGAAATATGTAAATTCCATTTCCTTTTAATGTTTGTAGAATTCGCTAAAAGATTAATCTTGAAATGTTTATAAATCCATGAATGTTTTATAGATCTCGATCATCCCGATGACGTCAAAGCCGCAAGTCTAAAAGAATTAGCCGCAAATCCGTTCATGCAAGTTAATTTATACAATGGATATTTCGTAAATGGCTATGTCTTCCATACTAAAGCTTATGGGGAAACAAGATTAACGTGGAATAGCGGTGTCAATCTTAAAGGAAACCTTGAGTATTATGGAGTCCTGAAAGAAGTCATCGAGTTAAGGTATATGGGGGGAAACAGTGTTGTCCTCTTTAATTGTGACTGGCGAGATTCTATACGAGGCATTCAGAAGCATGGCATATTTGACCTTGTCGATGTAAAGGACTCGTCTAGACATGCGGGTGACGACGTGTTCATCTTAGCATCACAAGCACAACAAGTATACATGACACCCTACCCTCGTCGACGAGCTGAGTTTAGCGGATGGTGGGCTGTTTGGAAGACTAAGGCTAGAAGCATGATCGACATACCATACCAGCTTGATGTAGGTACAGAATCGTCACTGGAGGGATGTTATCAAGAGGATGAAATGCCAGTGCCGCCCAATGTATCATCAACTGATCATCCCTTAGATGATGCCACTCATCTAGCTCAAAATGTAGATGAAAATGAAGAAATTTTACCCGTTGATTTGCCACCTCCCGCCCCTCGCCCAGGCCAACTCGCAATGATTGAAGCTGAGGAATCGGAGGAAGAGGAAGATGATTTAGAATCAGAGTCTGAGGACAATAATGAAGACGAATTTGAGTTTTGCAGTGGTGACTCAGAGTCCGAGGATGAAGTAGAAGACGAAGAGGAAGATGAGGACGCAGATGAATAGTCCATTAGGTTTTCAGATTTTTGTAATAAAAATGTACTATTTGTGTTATATAATTTGTGTTAGATTATAATGTTTTATAATTTGTCTTGAATTCTTATGCTTTATAATTCATGCTAGATTCTTATGTTTTATAATCTGTCTTGAATTCTTATGTTTTATAATTTGTGTTGAATTTTTATAATATTATTGTATTTAGACATGTCGTATCGAGGTAATGGTAGGAGTAGATATGGAAGGAGGGTACGTAGCCTTCCTACATGTATTACTGGGACACAACCATCTGCTTCTACACCGCCAGCTGCTTCTACACCACCAGCTGCTTCTACACCATCTGATACAGAGATGGTAGGTGATTCTCAGTTGGGCTCTCCATCCGGTGGTCCACACATTTCGAGTCGAGCTGATCACCCGACATTGTCTACATCGAGGACCATTCTCGAGCAGGTTCGAGGGACTTGGAGGGTAGGATTATTGTGTCGATATCTCCATTCTGCAGTAAGTTCCTCCTTCATAGTTAATATTTTGGTTTCTTGTTTTTAATTTTTGCTTAATTTAATATCTCGATCAAATTGTTTATATTTCACATTTTTGGCAGATTTGTGAGGGCAATTCGCAGTCCATCCCGCTGGTTTGGAGAGTTGCTCCGTACTTCAAGATATGATCAATTTTTTGCCACGTATTATCATGTGTCCAGCTTGCAAAAGGATGCTTGGTGGGGCGAGTTTAGGGTATAAAACGTTAAATTATACTATTCCTTTTTCATCGTTAGCTTAATGTTTCATATAATCTTTTTTCTTATTTATGCAAGTTTATTAATATATTGTCTATATTTTGTAGCGCACATTTACTTGGCCTGAGCATACCGACGAGCAGGCGAAGGCGGCGTTCAAGAACATGTGCTCAAATCGCTACAAGGAATTTATATGTGAGACGAAAAAGAAGTGGTTAGAGTCAAGTGTGGTGGCAACCAATTTCACAGACGAGGTTTGGGCCCAGTTCGTAACTCACTGGGAGTCGCCATTGTCCCAAGAGAAATCTGAGAAGGCAAGGAGGAATAGAGCTAGCTCATCGGGGACGGGCACGAAGCATACAACTGGTTCGATTAGTGTTGCCGAGCACTACGCACGTATGGTATGTCAATTTCGTAAACAATTATAATTTAAAGGGTACGCAGCCTTCTTACATTACTTATAATTGTTTAAATATAGTTAATTAGCTGGGTAGCCATGTTGATGCTATGAAATCCATGGCTTTAGTTTAATTTATGATGTTTATATATATGTCCAATGAGTCCCATTTCAAGAATCAGCCACGTAATTTTCATTATGTTCTATACTTTCATTCTTGAAATGCTAGTTGAAATGAAACAGATCAAGCTTTGGTTGCATATTTCACCCATGCACATACTTGTGTGTGTGTGTGTGTGAATACCTTTGTCTATGTGGGTTTGTTTTTCTTTGTTTATTTTCAATGAAATCCCTTTGAGTCTTTACTTCTGGTTTGTTTTTCCCCTGCTTCAGAGATTTTAAATAGTTTGGGACCCATTTTTGTTTCTAATGTTTTCATTGATTATGAACCCAAATTCCCCTCCTTATAGGGAAATAATTAATTTGCTATTTTTATTGTATTTTCGTGTAATCAAATCATGTGAATCCCAAATTACTGATTTCTATTTAACCTGTCTGTAATTTTATCATTGGAACAGCTTTATGTGTGTGAGTGAACATTTCCCATGTTACTGTGTGTATGTGTGCATATCTCACAACTTGGGCCCCCTACTTGATCAAGCTTTGACGCAGATATTTTGGGTTGAAATATAATTTGGTTGCATAGTTCATCATTCAGAACACATAACAATATCTTGCCTGCTAATTCAAGATTCAAATGGATGGTTTGTTAGCCAATTGTAGATTGTCTGTTTGTGCTTAGTAAACATAAGAGGAATTTGAGGGCAAGTAGTAAGTTTTGAAACATGCAGTAAACTGGAGGATGATGAAGTAATGAGACTTTTGTAAGGCTTGAATTTTCTTATTTTGATGAAGGACAGCATCAGTGAGACTGTCAGACTGTCAGTATTATAAACTGCAGAAAATTCATGATGAAACAATCTGTTTTATTTATTACCGCTTCTTGTTTTGCTTAACCTGGTGTGAATACAATCTGTTTTTATTATGTGCACTAATGAAAACTTATTATCCAATTAAAATTCATATGAAATTACATGAAATGTGACAAGTTTTTTATATTGTTAAAGTATGTGATTAGAGGCTTAAGCTCCAATGCTTAAAAGCAAAATTCTGTTTCATTGAGGTTTAACTGCTTACTAGGACAGAACTGGTGTGATGTTGCTGTTGTCCACTTTTTTTTTTTTTTTTGCTCTATGCTAACTTACTGCATCCTTCCATTTTGAAATCAATTTTGTATTTAAGTTGGTCATTGAAGTTATCAATCATATTATTTGGTAGAGATTAATGGATAGATATATAGGTAGAGATTAATGGATAGATATATAGGACAGACCTGGTGTGATGTTGCTGTTGTCCACATTTTTTATTTTTGCTCTATGCTACCTAAAATTAATATGATGTCATCTAAAATTATTGTAGACGAATTTGCATTATCCCCAAGCTTACTATAATGTAAATTTGATTCTTGTCTTACATTACTTATTGTTTAAAGGGTGTTAGCTTAATTTTTTTTTTCTTTTCTATGTTTAATTATGCTTGTAGATTGAGGCATACGGTCCCCACGTTGAATTTCTCGACGTATTTGTCAGCACACACACCACCCCAGGTGCTCCCGGTCAACCCCTTAAGTGGATTGATCAAACAGCGGAGTTAGCATATGTAAGTATCAAAATGTTTAATGTTAATAAATTTTAATGTATTACTCATGTATATAAATTGATATTGTACTTGTTTTTATATGACAGAAGGATTATAAGGCGCGTGCACTGGCAGAGGTTGCCGAGGGCCGGTTGAAGCGAAAAAGTGGGGAGGATGTTCCATGGAGCCTTGAGATATGGAATTCTGTTGCTTCTCAAGGACGAAAGAAGAGGGGAACGAGGATATATGGCATAGGCGAGCATGGCGGGCTTGTGCTTAATGGATCTATAGCCTCTTCACATGGTTCCCCGTCCATAGCACAATCTCATCCATCAGAAGAGTCGCAGAATAATGTTTCGCGTGCGATTGTCGAGGAGAATCGGGAAATAAAAGAAAAGTTGGCTCAACAGGAAAAGGAGATGGGCGAGCAACGTCGATGATTGAGCAAATGCACGCCTTTATGATGCGGCAACAAAGAACCCCTGTCTCCTCGCCGGACCCTAGTAGCTTAGTGAGGTCTTTATTCGAGATTCCTCTATTGAAGGAGATAGTTAAAATTATATTTGATATTTATGTACTAAGGAGTAATTAAAGCTGTGACTTTTATGTTAAAACTTGGGTAGTTAAATTGTATGACTTCTTATGCAAAACTTTTAGTTTATTTAATTTTTAGTATTTGTGTGCAATTTAATTTTTGGTGCTTATATATAATAAATATGTGGTAAATCAGGTATCCAGAATAATAAAATATACTAAATGCAAAATATATATTTTTTATTATTCCTTAAATTACCGACGAAAATTCCGTTGGTGAAAGGGGCATGTATGTTCCGTTGGTGATTAACAACGGATGTACAGAATTGCAACGGAATGTGCTGTTGGTAACTACCAACGGAATTTTAACTTACCAACGGATATTCCGTTGATAAGTACCAACGGAGTTGTAATTTACCAACAGAAATTTTCCGTATGTAATTACCAACGGATGTCTGTTTTATCAACGGAAATTTTCGGTTGGTAATTCCCAACGGAAATATAAGTTACCAACGGATGATTCCGATGGTAATTACCAACGGAATATTGATTTCCCAACGGAAATTTCAGTTGGTGATTACCAACGGAATTAAAATTTAGCAACGGAATTTACCAACGGTATAAACCGTTGGTAATTACCAACGGAATAATATTTCCGTTGGTAATTACCAACGGAAATTGATCCGTTGGTAATTACCTACCAAAGTTTGCCAACGGATTTGTAACGGAAAATTCCGTTGGAATTTCATGATTACCAACGGAAATCCCAATTTACCAACGGAAAATTCCGTTGGTAATCGCCATCTTTCTAGTAGTGATAACACCATTTTTTTATTTTTAGTTTTTCAAATAATGCATCGCGATGCATCAAAAATAGAATTTTTATGCAAATGTATACAAATTTCACTATATTCAGGAAGTTATAAACAAAAAGTACATCTATAAAATGTATTACGTACCTGAAACTTCTTCAACTTCGTGTTTTTGTGTTTTACTTGTTCTGGCGCTATGTTCTGGTTTTGAATACATTTTTACTTGCTTTTTCAAATCGTCCGATGTTGCTTGATTTTGAATCGCCTGATGTTTTACATTTTTGGAAGTTTAGAGGGTTATGTGCGAGTTGTGTTAAGCATTCAATAGCATTCTTTTTGTTAATGGAGTGTGAAGTTGATGCATCGGGGTATGTGTTAGAAGGAAGGGCATACATGATACATTGTTTTTTGTTTTTGCGATGTATAGAGTGCATTGTTCCATGTTTTTAAAGGGCATAGATGACATTTCGCAACCAAAATGTCATTTTCCGGTTTAAAACAATTATAGTGGACTTAAGCGGTTGAAAATTGTCTAAAAGGTACCGGCCCGAATTTTGCCCTATATATTACCCGTCAGTTCTAACCCTAGGTAAGGCACTTTTTACTGTCAAAATATACAGTACTATTCCTTTTCTCTTATGGCCAAGAGACTGACAAACACGCCGGAGGGTTTTGACGGGAAACCCTCCTTGCCCCTCTCACGGTGGCTTTTTTTTTGCAGACTATAAACAGCCATATATCTAAAATTCTTGACGCGACAACAATGTGTTCAGCACCCCTGGTATTCCCTGGCACTTTTTACTGTCAAAATATACAGTACTATTCCTTTTCTCTTATGGCCAAGAGACTGACAAACACGCCGGAGGGTTTTGGCGGGAAACCCTCCTTGCCCCTCTCACGGTGGCTTTTTTTTTGCAGACTATAAACAGCCATATATCTAAAATTCTTGACGCGACAACAATGTGTTCAGCACCCCTGGTATTCCCTATTTTTTATGCTTCATCAGTTACTTTTCTAGGATACATTAAAATTCATTTGAAAAAAATATATTAAAATTGAATTTAGAAAATCAAAATGTAACTCTTCTTTTTGAAATAAGAGTAGAGAACATTGGTTATGTGAGAATCTTTGGATTACTTAGAGAACATAAAAACTTCATTGCATTTATTGAACCTTAGACATATAATTGTTGCAAAAGACAAATAGATTGGAAAAAAGAAAAAGAAAAAAAATGGAAACTCAATCCAATGCCAGCTCACCGATTACAGATTCCAAATGGAGTACTAGCTGATCAAGGTTAAGACTTTCTTAGTCATTGACTTTGAGCAATAATGACTTCAAACGTAAGAACTAAAATTGCTCAATCCCATCATCTGAAGCTGAAGCTGAAGCTTAAGAAATGCAAGAGCTTCCTCTTCCGTTAGTTCCACCTCATCCTCACGTGCATTTGCTTGCGGCGGCGGCGGTGGTGGTGGTGGTGGTGCTGCTGCCGCTGATGTGGCTGGCGGATCCGAGGAATTGTCCATCTAATACAACCCCATTTTGACTTCTGCCGTGGCACAAAATGTGTGCGCCCTATGGTTGCATAATTTTGAACAACGATATGACCAGTGGTTCGAGTCGATCATTTTACTACATATTTTGCAGACTTGGTTGGATGCATTTTCCCCTTCGAGGATGCCATAGTAAAGGATAAGGTCATGTGGATGGGCTTTGTAGCTTACCTATTGTGAAACAATAATACACAAACAAAATAATTACAAAAATTAATACACACAATTATTGGCCTTGGAATGGTCTAATACAAGAATAGAAAATTAAGAATCTGATGATATAGACACTTTTTTCATAGGTTTAAAAAACATGGAATGACACCTTGTTATTCTTTTCATCATTTGTTCCAACCAAGTAGTTTTTTAAATAAATAATTTATTTTTGAAACCACATTATGTGCATTTTCGGAAAAAAATAGATGTGATGCATGCGATCCAAATGGTGCGAAAAAAATGGGTAGGTGTCACTCCCCAAAGAAAATATGTTCAAAAATTCAAAGGTTCATTAGCCGAAAAAGGTGTCTAAGGTGTAGAGTCGACCTTCTGTTCTAGTACCACTAAATATTTTATTGAAAAATTAGATACTCCCTCCGTTCCAGGCAAAGAGTCCAGTTTTGACTTTTTTTGGTCAACTAAACTAAAGTTTGACTAATAATTAACATAAATCTAGTGGTTTTTACAAAGTTATTAAAGTTGTAATCCATAGTATTATTAAGATAGTTTTTAATTAATTAAATTTTATTTCTTAAAACATAAGTAAAGTATGTAAATTTTTTATTTGATTTAATTTTATATCATATAACAATAGAAGATCACAAATCAGATGATATGGACACTTTTTTCCAGAGATTCAAAAGGAAACTTTAAAAATTCAAAGGTTCATGAGCTGAAAAAGTGTCTATATGAGTTGATTCTTGATATCCTATTTGTTGTGGAGCTGAAACGTGGCATTCTAATATCACTAAGAGCCTGTTTAGTGCAGCGTTTATAAAATACAGTGTTTTAAAAATGCAGCGTTTTAAAAAATGCAGTGTTTTAAAAACGAATGTCTTTCCTTATAAATACGTTTGAGATATCACTTCAATACGCAGCTTTTTTTTCCTAGTAGCGTTTTAAAACCTGCGTTTTGGGAAAAAGCTGAGAATTTCAGCGTTTTAAAAGCTGCGTTTTGAAAACGCTGCGTTTCCGCAGTATTGAAACACATTTTTTGCAAATAAGCAACATTTTATCCCTACGTTTTGGCCAAAACGCTCGACCAAACGGGCTCTAAGTATTTTCTCCAAAAAGTCACGTTCCTTGCTCATGTGTTTTCCAGGATAATTTTAGTCTTTTGCGAGTATTGTTTTAGAACTCTTACGAAAATTCACAATAAATTCCCCTTTTACTTAAAAAGAAATACAATGCAGAAAGAAATCAGCCCTCATAAAATTGGTATGTGCTTTATACATATCATCATTTGCTGTCCAAGAAGTTATGGATGGTTATTTATACTCCATGTGTTCCTAAATTATCGTTATGTTTGACTTTTTGAGTCAAATTGATTGTTTTTAAATAAAAATTTGATGTTTATTTATTTTATTTTATTTTATTAAATCCTAAAACCCATATTTCGTAGTACCAAAAATGTATTACGAATTACTACGTGTTTTATGATTTCGAAAAAATAAAAAAATGTACGTCAAACTTTTATTTAAAAATAGTGAATTTGAGTAAAAAAATAAACAAACAAGACAATAATTTAGGAACATATGAAGTATTTTATTTTGAGATGAAAACTAAACGACATATTTCACTAAATTTGAAACCACATAATCTTAAATTACAAAAATACTTTGAACCCTAAAGTTCAATTAGCCCAATTCTTAAAAGCAAAACAAATTTCATTGTATAATGTATAGAGACGTAAATATCCAACATTTCCCTTAAAAGAGCTCAACCTATTGCCAGCCCAAATTTTGTTGTTAACAAAACGTTACCTTTGGAGGTAGGAAAGCACAGTGGACATGAAGATCAACTTCACATAGTGTACAACAGTAGGAAAAGGCGTTCCCAACTTCACCACAGGCGTTGCACAGGAAGGAACCACTCGTATAAGTCGGGTACGGGCTGAGTACAAGAGGGTGCGCTGGGTGGGCCGGGTGGTTCACGTAGCGGCCCGCGTTACCGCAGTGGTCGTGGAGGAAGAAGTTGCAGTTCCAGCAAGCGTAGATTGATTTGTTGCACAACGACTCGCAACCGGAGCAACGAAGTTGTTGCCCTTGCTGCACTTGGTAGATGCCCAAGTTGTGCTTGTGGCTGAAATGCTTGTACTCCATCTCTCTCTCTCTCTCTCTCCCTCTTTCTCTCTACAATTTCAGGTCTATTTGAAGAATCAAGAATGTAATTGCCGGGCAAGAAGACTAAGTCAAGTGATCAACATATTACATAGTGGGCAAATGGGAAGATTAATTATAGAAGCCAATCATTTTTCTAGTTCATATATACAAAGTCAACTATAGTCTATAGATTTGTTAGATAGAAGCCTAGAAGCATCGTAGAGCTATACCACAATGCAGCCAAGATAAGTAGGGGAACGGTAACGATCGATTTTATTATTCATTGGTAGGGTCGTTGTCGAATTATCAGCACACCTCAACTTTCACTTCCTCCGAACTGTGGGAAATAATATGCGGCTTGAATCCCTTAGGGTGCCAGCATCTCTTTATATATAGTGAATGAATCACAAGTACAAGTACAATAATCCCTTACAATGCTTGGGCTACAAGAATATACAAGATTCTAATCAAATCTTTCCTAATTCAAGAGATACAATTATAATGACCAAATATTGACACAATATTCACTTACACGCCCCCGCAATCAAAACGGGATCAACCACGTGAAGATTGGAGCAAAGAACGGCAAACCGAGAGGATGAAAGGCCTTTGGTAAATATGTGAGCGATTTGATCGGCGGTACGAACGTAGCGAACCTGAATAACCCCAGAAGTAACCAAATCTCGAACAAAATGGAAATCAATCTCAATGTGCTTAGAACGAGCATGAAATACCGGGTTCATAGCAAGATAAGTAGCCGAAATATTATACAAAACACCGTAACTGGCCGTGATAAAAAGACATTTAGGTCTCGAAGAAGATACCGAAGCTAGCATGTTTCAGCCACAGCATAAGCAACAGAACGATATTCAGATTCGGTACTAGAGCGAGGATCGTCGGTTGCTTTTTAGCACTCCATAAGATCAAATTTGGTCCAAGAAAGATTGCATAACTAGTTATTGATCGACGACTATCAGGACACTCAGCCCAGTCAGCATCTGCGTAGGCAAAGAGGCTAAGATCCGAAGAGGGAGCTAAGTGAAGCCCATGGCCAAGAGTACCACAAAAATAACGAAAAATCCTCTTAACAGCCTGCAAATGTGGAACACGAGGAGCATGCATATATTAATTGTCCGACAATGCTAACAGCACAAGCTATATCAGGACGAGTAAATGTGAGATACTGTAGGACGCCTACCATACTACGATACGAAGTGGGATCATCAAGAAGATCACCATCATGACTAGAGGGTTGATCAGCAGAAGCAGGAATAGGGGTGCTCACAGGTTTAGCACGAGACATAGAAAAACGAGATAAAAGGTTGTCAGTGTAACGATGCTGGGTGAGAAACAGACATGAAGAAGAGCGGGAGGCCTCAATGCCTAGAAAGTAGTGGAGATCACCAAGATCCTTCATGGAAAATTTAGAAGTGAGAAGGGAGATAAAAGATTGAACAGCAGAGATGCTACTACCTGTTAGAATTATATCATCAACATATAAGAGAAGAATGAGAGTGACTTTATTATGACGATAAAGAAACATGGATGAATCAGATTTACTACAATGGAACCCAACTAAGAACAGAAATGAGCTAAACCGATAGAACCATGCTCGAGGAGCCTATTTTAGGCCATATAACGCTTTACGCAAATGACAAACATGACTTGGACGCTGGGGGTCAACAAAACCAGGAGGTTGTTTCATATAAACCTCTTCGATAAGATGACCATAGAGGAATGTGTTTTTGACATCAAGCTAACGAACACACCAATGAGAGGAGATAGCAAGAGAAAGAACCAAGTGAATAGTGGAAGGCTTAACACCGGGCTAAAAGTTTTAGTAAAGTCAACCCCGGCCTGTTGCTTGAGCCCCTGAGCAACCAACTGTGTTTTATACCGCTCAATGGACCCATCCAATTTATGTTTAATTTTGAAAATCCATTTACTTCCAACTGAATTTTTGGTGGGATTAGGAGGAACAAGATCCCATGTGTGATTTTCCAAAAAGGCATGAAATTCCTCACTCATGGCCTGACGCCATTCTGGACTGGTAATGGCTTGTGAAAAACAAGTGGGTTCCGCTGTGGTAACACTAGAAGTCAAGGTTGATTTTGGTTTAAATATTCCTTGCTTGGACCGAGTGACCATGGGGTGGCCTGAAGGGGGAAGTGGGTCAGACAAGGCATATTTTCCATGCATATTGATGTTGTACAAGAGGGGGGTGCAACCATGGACACAGCAACAGCAGTAGCTAGGACTCGCTGTTGATTGGCCTAAAGGAGTGGGTGAAGTGGGGATTGCATTTGATGGAGTGGTCATGACTAGGGATGGGGCCGAAGTGACCTCAGTATGATTTGGTGTCGACTGAGGCAAGGAACACGCTAGTGTTACCTACTGGCCTAAAGGAACCTAGATGAATGGTGTGACCAAGGGTGTGCATACTAGAGGTTATTGCACAGACGAAATATTGATAAGACTCGAAGGTGAACCAATATAAGAATCAAAATGTTTGAAAACACGAGGAAATGGAAAATCTTTCTCATTGAAAACAACATGACGAGTAGACTCGCCCTGAACTTGGATCAAGACAACGATAGCCTTTGTAGTTTGAAGCATAGTGATGCAAGCGATTATGCAGTTGGAGCAATTTTAGGGCAGCGGAAGGATAAGAAATTGCATGCCATCTATTATGTTAGTAGAACGCTTGACGAAGTGCAAGTCAACTATGCCACAACCAAAAAGGAGCTATTGGTCGTTGTGTTTGCAATTGATAAGTTCTGGTCATATTTAGCGGGATGAAATATCATCATCTATATGGATCACGCAGCAATAAAGTACTTATTGACTAAGAAGGAGGCAAAACCACGACTTATTCGATGGATCCTTCTTCTTCAAGAATTTGACATAGAAATCCGTGATAAAAAAGGGTCAGAGAATTTAATGGCCGATCATCTGTCCCGGCTCACTAAAAATTTAGAAGACTCCGGCAAAGAAGGACTTCCTATTGATGATTCATTTCCAGATGACCATCTACTTGCCATAAACAACATAGAAGCACCGTGGTTTGCAGATACTGTAAACTATTTGGCTTGTAGCATTCTTCCGCCGGATATGAGTTATCAACAAAGGAAGAAATTCTTCCCAGATGTGAAGAACTACTTTTGGGAAGACCCACTTCTCTTCAAACAATGCGTAGATGGAATCATTAGGCGTTGTGTGCCTAAAGAAGAGGTAAGTAACATACTTTATCATTGTCACTCTTCTCCTTGTGGTGGGCATGCTATCACTTCAAAAACTGCCTCCAAAGTTCTTCAATCTGGTTTCTATTGACCCACTCTATTTAATGATTCACGGAGGTTTATTCTTGCTTGTGATCGTTGCCAACGAACTGGCAATATCTCATGAAGAAACGAAATACCTTTGAACAGTATATTAGAAGTTGAAATCTTCGACGTATGGGGTATAGATTTCATGGGACCATTTCCATCATCCTGCAATAACAAGTATATACTAGTAGCGGTGGATTATGTCTTAAAGTGGGTTGAAGCTATTGCATCTCCAACAAACGACTCCAAGGTGGTAATAAAACTCTTCAAGAATATCATATTTCCTAGGTTTGGGGTCCCCAAGGTACTTATTATTGATGGAGGTTCACACTTCTTAAAACACCAATTTGAAGCGTTTTTGAAGAAGTATGACGTCCATCATAAGGTTGGTACAGGTTACCACCCCCAAACAAGTGAACAGGTAAAAATTTCGAACCGGGAGATAAAAGGCATTCTTGAGAAGACAGTAGCAAATTCGCAGAAGGATTGGGCTTTAAAATTAAATGATGCTTTATGGGCCTACCGCACCGCCTTTAAGACTCACATCGGTACTACACCATTTCGATTGGTATATGGGAAACCTTGCCACTTGCCAGTAGAACTTGAGCATAAAGCATATTGGACCATTAAAGCCCAAAATTATGATATGAAGACTGCCGGTGAGAAGAGGAAACTGCAGTTGCAAGAGCTCGAGGAACTACGATTTGAAGCATATGAGAGTGTCAGGCTCTATAAGGAAAAAACGAAAAAATGGCACGATAAGCATATCATAAGAAGAGAATTTCGAGAAGGGGACATGGTTTTACTCTTTAATTCCAGGTTAAAACTCTTTCTGAGAAAGTTGAAGTCAAGATGGTCCGGGCCGTACCAAGTACGTAAGGTTTATCCGTAACGGGGCAGTCGTCATATGGAGTGAGTCAAAGGGAGAATTCAAAGTTAATGGACAACGACTCAAGCATTACGTAGTCGGTGATCTAATTGGAGTAGTGGCTTCAATGTCACTCGGAAATCCACCCGCTCCGTCCGACTAAAAAAAAATGTTGATTTCAGAAAACTTGTTTCGCACAACTGCACCAAACACCAACGCACGGTCGTGCAAAAATGCTTCAAACACACTGATTTCAGAAAGTTTGTTTCGCAGGACCGCGCCAACAAATAACACACGGTCGTGCAAACCCCTTTCAGCCGGACAGACCCCTTTCCAAAAGTCGGGTCTTTTCCAAAATTTCTCATTCTTTCTTCTACTCACAGTCTCGTACGAATATTCTCTCTCAAAACCTTCACCAAGCCGCACCCTAGCGACCAAATTCCTCCAAGTACACCATTAATTCCGGAGCTCCAACATCCCTCCACCATATTTTCATCAAACACATCTCAAAAAATAAATAAATAAATAAAATTCGAAAACCCTAGCTTCTTCTCCAAATACAAAATTCAAAATTTCTTGGAATTAAAGCTTAAGATTGGATCTTTTGGAGGATTTCAAGCAATTCAACTCATTCAACAAAGCAAGAAGCAAGGAGTCGAAGCTACGGTAGCCGTTGGAACAAAATTCTCTTGCACAAAATCTGGGTAATCCAAATCCTTTTTCAATTTTTTGCTAATGGAATTATTATAATGCTTATAGCTGCTAGTTGGATTATTGAAATAATTAGTTTGTTGGGTTTAATTGTTCGTTTTGCATATACCTTTTGCTTAAGTTAGGTTGTGTGTGGTGGGTGTAGTAAGTTGTGTTCATTGATAATTACATACCATGGAAGGTCAAGGAAAAAGAGTGGCTACTTCCAAGAAGCTCCGCAACAATGAATCCTCTAGCTCCGTATACCCAAACCTGTTGCACCTCAATTTGAACCATCCCTTAACAATTTTGGGATTACTTTTAGCCAACACCGCTTTGCGGAAAGGTTTGCCTTAATAAGTTATTGCCGTATCAAGCCTACACAATTTCCAAACGAGCAAGCCCTACAAAGCTTGGGAATTTTTAAAAATATAAGATTTTTGCATGAAAGCTTAGGGTGTGCATGTTTTCTTTCCCTTCATGAGAACACTTATGCAAGGCTCACTTTCGAATTTATTTCCACAATGTGCAATAGGAATGGAACAGAAATAGATGACAATGGTGAGCAATATGAAGAAAAATACCTTCATTTTTGACTTCTTAACCAAGACCACTCCTTCTCCTACACCCAAATAAATGCAATTTTTGGTTGGCCTGCAAGTAGGGATTTAAAGTCTACCCTTCCTCGCAACTATAATGAAGGAATATTTTGGAATCAAATAACGGGTCTTAACAATTATGAACCGAGGACAGCCAAGGCTTCCTCTATTATCCACCCCGCTCTCCGAATTATTCATAGAATATATGTTTGCACAATTTTTGGTAGGAAGGACAAGGGTATCGTAAATAGGAGAGAACTCTTCATGTTGTGGGTATTCGTTACATCCCATCAAAATATAAATTTGGCTCATTGGTTTGTTAGTCATCTATGGGGATATCACGAAGCAAACTTTTCTAATGAAATTCATGTTGGGGGTTTAATTACAGTAATTGCAAAGGGCATGGGTCTGGTCATACCCGAGGAATTAGAGTCTGTCCCAGGATCCACAAGCCTTGACATTCAGGCTTTCAGAAACATGAAGATGATCTTGAGAACGAACAATAGGTCTTATACTTGGTTAGTCAGGACCAAAAACATAGAATACACAATCTTACTAGACCCAAACATTTAAATTGTCCAAATTAACCAACACCTAACATGGATAATCCCGAGGATAATTGATTCTGATCAAGAGTCCGATCAAGAAGAAGACCTTCCTGAACAAGGCAATCTTGGCCACCCATTTCCGCCCGACTTCTTCAACCAATTTAACCAAATGTACCATAGGGTGAACCAGATTTTCGACTATGGAGCAGCCAATTGGCCGGGCTTTCCACCACCCCAGTAGGCTTATTATTCCTCACCTCCCCTTCCTAAAAATTCAGGTTCAGTTTATTTGCAAAAAAAATAAAAAATAAAAAAACATTGCGGACAATGTTGTTTCCAGTATGGGGGAGGAAAATATCCGTGATATTTTAATTGCATCTTAATTTTATTTGCAATCTATATGCATTACATTTTTAAAGACATATGCCCTCAATGATGATATTGTTTAGTATGATTCTTGCTCATTTGCTAGTTGCCTTAGTTACTCTCTTGTACATCCCATCATTCACATCATTTATCATTTGGAAAAAAAATATTTGAGAGAAATTTTGAGCACATTGAAAAATAAAATGAAAAGTTATAAATTAGTATAGAGTTAATAAATGATACTAAGCAACGCATCGATGATTTTGTGAATCTTATCGATCATTTGACATTTGAATGGACTTTAAACACCGGTGAGATTTGTTTTGACCTTAAAGAATCGGCACATTTGCACCGATCTTAAATTTTCTTTTCATGTGTGAAATGCTTCTCATGGGGTGTACACCTCGGGACTTTTTTTTAATGATTCCGTTACCCATTTCATCCCTACCATTGTCAAGGCTAGTCACAATTCAATTAGTATATATCATCAAT
This sequence comes from Platycodon grandiflorus, assembly GCA_016624345.1. NCBI lineage: Eukaryota > Viridiplantae > Streptophyta > Magnoliopsida > Asterales > Campanulaceae > Platycodon > Platycodon grandiflorus. The sequence goes on along the minus strand of CM028363.1, from coordinate 63,478,166 downwards.
TTCTTAAGATTTCCATGACACTTGTGGGTCGGCGTAATTGGCCCTTATGAGACTATTGAACAAGACGCATACATCACCTTTGCTGAATCATGAAAATTTCTGAAGCATTCCACTCGAAAATCAAAAATGAAAATCATTAATAGAGTGTGATGTTGCAATAAAAAGTAAGGTGCATTGTGTTAATATTTGAAGACTTGTGTCATGGCCCCTAAATAATTCATATTTGCAAGCCTTGATTTGCCGTTACATTCCAAAATCCTCTCCTTACCTACCCTAACCAAGGCCTACACAAAAATTCCACTCTTCGACCCTTTTTGATTCAATTTTGTGTACAAATTTTCATTGGTGTCTATGGGGTATGAATAGAGAATCATTGTCCTTAGTGGTACATTACGTCTGTCCCATTTGATGAAGCATCCGAGTGTAAACACATTTCCCACCAGACACTTGAGGAGCAAAATCCGTGAGGGTCCATTCAATTTATCAAAAATTATGATCTCATTTTTACCACTAATCATTTTCATGCTTATGCTTGGTAGATATTATTGATACTATACGAGTTTATAATTTTTTATTCTAATGTCCTCCTAGGCTCTTTTTCTTAAAATTTTTCCATTTTATAAAAATATTTGACTCATTGGATTGGAGGAGATTTTCTAAGGTGAGTAAGCAATTTAAGCATGTACTGTATGTCTAAATTCTGAGAAGGCTGTCTAATTTCTTTCCTATCATATTTTTAAGGTCATCATTGCATTCTCCCCCGTTTTAAAACTTTTTCTCTTAAACTTGCTTGGGGACAAGCAAACATTTAGTGTGGGGGAGTTGATAAGCGCCTATTTTATAGGCACTTATAGCATCATATTTGCATTGTTTAACTTAGCTTAATTTCATTTTTTAGTTCATTTTATAGCATTATTTATTTTACTCGCGGATATTATGCTTGGGTTGTGTTTTATGGTTGAAACACGATTTTAGGAGCACTTTTTGGCATGGAACATGGTTCACGGGATGTATCGGAGCATGATATGGTGACCGAGGCTAAATCTTGGAGCATTTTTTGGGAGAATAGAAGACTTGCTTCGCACGACCGTGCCAAGGGGCAACGCGCGACCGTGCGAAAATGTTCCAAGCTCACTGTCTCCAGAAGACCTGCTTTATACGACCGTGCCAAGGGGCAATGCGCGACAGTGCAAAAATGTTCCAAGCTCACTGTCTCCAGAAGACCTGCTTCGCACGACCGTGCCAAGGGGCAACGCGCGGCCGTGCGATACAAAAAATGTTGTTTGGTTAGGTGTCTTTTGATGGAGAGTTGTAACTTTTGGCTGATATGCCTATAAAAATCCGTTGTATTCACCAGTTGAGCGATGGAGAAAAAACAAGAATTTTACTCTAGCATTATTTTTTGTATTCTATAACATCAAAATTCTCAAATCATTCCAGATTTTTGGTAATTCATTAAGAGTTCTTGACTTTTCGAAGATTGAAGTTTATGTAAGTTTTGAAGATTTCTTTACAATTCTTTGGCTCTTCTACATCAAATATCAAGACTAAGCATCCCTCTCCCTTAATTCTTATTCATATTTATGTCTTATTCTTATTTCTTTGTTGTTAGAATGAAATTGGTTAGTGAGTAATTTTCTATTTCTTAGATTGGAAATCTGCAGTCATGTAATTCATCTATGTAGATCATGTATCACCTTCTCTCCATCATGTTTTAATCAATTCTCTTCGTATCGTTTTTAATGCCTACAAATAGGAGACGTCCATATTTGTACGATCCTAGTTAATCAAGAGAAGTACTTAGCCATGAATCTTGATTAACGGAACCATATGAATTGAACTAGACTCAATTAATCACGAGAGTAGATTAATTATCTAGGGATGATCCTTTGGTGAAAAATACGTGGATTTAACATAAAAACTTAATGGGTTTTGACTAGTATATGGAACCATCGAGAGAAAGGCCGTGCTAGCCTAAAATACGTGTGCTATACCTTGATCGTGAGAAGTTAGCATAACTTAGCGTATCATCCTTGATCTACTACATGAACAATTTTATAAAAAAAACATGATTTATATGTTGATTGCATATTGTATGAAATCCAATCCTGGGAATAATTTTATCATAAGTTCAATCTAAGTTAGAGTAGTTTTGTATTATCTCTATTATTCTCATCAAACAAACAATTCCCTAATTCTTTTTTTCCTTTTTTATCGTTAATCTCAATTTAAGCAAATATAAATCAATAGTAACGTTGTCATCGTGGGATTCGACCCGCATTTGCATTTTCTATATTACATTAACACTGTGCACTTGCGGTATAAAATAAGTCATTAAGTTCAGGCTTACAAGTTTTTGGCACATGATCTCAAAAAGAAGATCCCAATCCGGTGGTTACACAATGGGTGCGGAAACTAATGCCGTTTTCAACCTGTTAAAAGCTTCAAGGCAACTATGATTAAAAATAAAAGGAGTATCTTTCATAAGTAGATTGGTCAAAGGCTTGGAAATTTTTGAGAAATCTTTAATAAAACACCGGTAAAATTTGGCGTGTCCCAAAAAACTCCTCACACCCTTGACATTGGTGGGTGGGGGTAATTTCTTAATTACTTCAACTTTTTCCCTATCTACTTCAATCTCTTTTTCGGACACCAAATGTCCGAGGACAATTCCTTCATTTACCATGAAATGACATTTTTCCCAATTAAGAACAAGGTTGACCTCTTCACAATGTTGCAATACTTTTGACAAGTTTTGCAAACATTCGTCAAAGGAACAACCATAAACTGAAAAATCATCCATGAATACTTCCATTATGTTTTCAATAAAATCTGAGAATATGGCCATCATGCATCGTTGAAAGGTGGCGGGAGCATTGCATAATCCGAATGGCATTTTCCTATAAGCAAAAGTGCCATAGGGACAAGTAAAAGTGGTTTTTTCTTGATCACTTGGATGTATAGGTATTTGAAAAAATTCAGAATAACCATCCAAGTAACAAAAGTATGAATGCTTTGCCAACCTTTCAAACATGTGTTCGATAAAAGGAAGAGGAAAATGGTCTTTAAGGGTGGCCTTGTTTAACTTTCTATAGTCAATGCACATGCGCCATCCAGTGACGGTCCTAGTTGGAATTAATTCATTTTTATCATTCTTAATAACCATCATACCTCCTTTTTTAGGAACCACTTGAACCGGACTAACCCATTTGCTATCCGAAATTGGGTAGATGATACCCGCATCAAGTAGTTTAAGGACTTCCTTTTTTAACCACTTCCTTCATATTTGGATTGAGCCTTCTTTGGTGCTCAATCGAGGGTTTATGATCTTCCTCAAGGTCAATTCTATGCATGCAAATCTTAGCATGAATTCCTTTTAAATCATCCATAGTATATCCGATGGCTTTTTGATGCAATCTAAGTTCTCTTAACAACTTTTCAGTCTCAAGAGGAGTTAGATTAGCATTAACAATCACTGGATAAGTAGAATTAGAACCAAGAAATTCATACCTAAGATTTGGTGGAAAAGGTTTCAATTCAACTTGAGGTACCTTGCTTACTTCGTTATTTGATGGGTTCGCTTTTGCCTCTAAATTTTCAAATTCCATGTTCCATTTCTTTGCTACAGGGTTAGCATCAAGATACATAGCATAATTGTATACGTCATCATCATCATCACAATCTAAAGATTTCTCATTTATAAGAAAAATTTCCAACGGGTCTTTAGATTGTGATTTTTCAATTTCCTTGCTGTAAATTTCAAGTATATCAACTCTATAGCAAGGATTCTCGAGATTGGGGTTCTTCATTATTTTCAGTAAATTAAATTCAACCTTCTCATTCCCAACGTTTAAAGAGAGATTACCATTCTTAACATCAATGATTGCCCCAGCGGTGGCAAGGAATGGTCTTCCCAAAATGACGGAAATGAGATGGTCTTCCTCCATCTCGATAATAACAAAGTCGACAGGGATGATAAGTTTCCCTATACGACAAGGCACATCCTCCATAATATCGATTGGGTATTTTATGGAACGATCTGCCAATTGGAAAGAAATGGTGGTGAGTTTGAGTTCCCCCACACCAAGTCTTTCACTAACGAAAAGTGGCATTAGGCTAACACTAGCCCCAAGATCAAGCATCGCATTATCAATATTGAATTTACCGATGTCGCAAGGAATAGAGAAAGTGTCGGGATCCTTAAGTTTTGAAGGAAGTTTTCTTTGTAAAACGGCACTAACCACTTCCGTCAAAGCGACAGTCTCATATTCCTCTAATTTCCTTTTATTCGAAAGAATATCTTTTAAAAATTTTGCATAAGAAGGCATTTGTTGCAATGCATCGGTAAATGGAATATTGATATGAATTGATTTTAAAATATCTAGAAATTTAGCAAATTGTTTATCTAATTTTTCTTTAACCAACCTTTGGGGATATAGTACTAGCGGGACATAAGTTCTAGAAGAGATAGGAGATTCCTTCCCCATCTCAACCTTTTCATTAGTCTCAACCAATGGTGGGGTTGGACTATGATTCTCCTCACTAAGTTTCATATTTGTCATTTTGAGAGAGGGATCTATCAATTCTTTTCTACTCCTACTGACTACTGCCTTAGCATGCTCACCGGACCTTTGTGGTTGACCAGGAAAACTCCCTTGTGGTCTATGCGAAGTACCGGTGATGTGCATAAAATGCAACCCAGGCAAGAATACCCGGTCGTATCAAGTAATAAAGTGTGCAAGCACAAGTATCGATCCCACAGAGATAGTGCTAGAAATAAATCCTAAGTACTAAAATTGGGCACACCTAACTTTATATAAGCGAACGAAAATGAAATTTGAAATAAAAAGAAAATAAAGAAAAAGAAAGCAAGAAAGTAAATTAAATTAACGCGACAACAATGATACGGCGGTATAATCAAATCAAGGTTAAAATGATAGGATTGTGACATTTCTAGTCTAGCAAATGTCTAATTTAACCCTCTCTCTACATTTCTTTAACTCAAGTCTTGGTAGTCGGGCGCACGTTTATGATATTCACTACGGGCTCTCGCATTTTATAACAAGTCTAGCTACCAATCCCTTAGAATGAAGGCATTTAATTTGGGTGCAAAGTTGGAGAAAAGGGGAGAAAGAGAGTTAGGGTTCTTGCCCCAAAAATGGGGGCTTGCTGCTGCCAATTTTCGCTGCTTGGGAGATAAAATGAGGAGATTTTTTAGTGCTCCAGCCAAGCGGGAAAAATGGTAATTAATTTGAAGTTTCAGGGCAGTCAAGGGAGAGAAATGGAGCTGGGCAAGGCTGCTGATGATGGACAGTTCGCATGGGAGTTCGCGGGTCAACCGCTACTTAAACGGATCAGAGATGGAAGAGGGAACGGGCTGGAATGCGGGTAGGATGGGCCAGATGTGGACCAGTTCGGGTGGAGCTCCAGGGCCAGATCTTGCGGGTCAGGAGGCTGCTGGGACACGTGGCGCGATGGAGCGATGACAGCGCATAAATGATGAACTTTCAGAGCTTTACAGCGCTACCCCTGGGCTTCCTGATGTTGATCCGGTGCCCCTGGACTTTCCAAGGAGTGAGCCGAAGTCCCTCCTTGCCCAGGCTTTGTAATCTAGTCCCAAGTTAGCCTCTGTTAGACTCCGTTAGCTGTTTTCTTCTTTCAGTTTAGTCCTTTCCTTTGGAAATGACTAACGGAGGTCTAACGGACCTCAACCAAATGGCTTTAATTAATTCAAAACTTCGCGGGTTTCCTTGAATACTCCCAAAATGCTATGAAATGATTCTTTAAAGCTTCAATAATTCCCAGAAAATCTGAAATACAAAAGAATACAATAAATGCACTTTCTTGGGCAAAATACATATGAAATTCATAGAAAATTGAGACAAAATATGGGGAAATATATAGGAAATTATGCACTTATCAACACCCCCAAACTTAGACTTTGATCGTCCCGAGCAAAGAGAAATATGGATTATGGAGAAGCTCGAGGACAAGATGAAATGAAGGCGGTACTCAATCAAGATCCCATATGCATTACCATCAAAGAAATCAACTCAAAATTACACACATCCATAATTAAGGTACAAAATGATTCACATGCTAGCTAACAATCCTCAAACACTCACTTAAGGCCATAAAACACAATCCCATTAATAAGTCGCGATGCTCTAGCTATCATTGTGCCGACAAACCGAAAGAGTCCATCAACTAATGCAGTCAAATATATTTCACAAGGCAAGGACACATGGCATGGCAATATCAATAGGACTTTTTCAAAGCTTGCAATGTTAGGCCGAGGTTTGGGCTACAAATGAAGGATAAGACAACAAGTCAAGAGAGCAAAGAATTTGAAATCTTCACTAATAACTTGCTTCATGAAAGCACAACTCTCAAATAACAACAACCCACTTCAACAACCCCTTAAACTTTAAACTTTGGGTTGAAGAAAGTGTCATCTACCACAATAATTAAGCTCCACCCTTATGTCTCCTTGAGCAATTGAAGAACAATGACATTTTCTTTTTCTTTTTCTTGCCTCCCTTGAATTTTCTTTTCTTTTGATTTTTTTATTTTTTTATTTTTTTTTCATTGCTTTTCAAGGGGGCTTCTTTTTCCGTCGTTCAACATTTTTCAAACACCAACATCACCAACAATAAGCACAAGACTTCCATGAAGCAACACTTCCCAACAAGAATATGAAAATAAAATAACTCAAATCAAGCTCTCTTGAAGGGTGGCCACAAGTGTATAGGCTCACGGGATAGGATGATGCGGGTACATGAAAATGAAGTCGAATGGGGGTCATTGTGTGCTCTAGGCACACGCCATTCTATAAATAAAGCTCAACGGGGACACAAGGGATTAATGTAAAATGGGTAGGATAATATGGCACTAACGATCCAAAAATGGCCTATATCATGCTCTTGCCATACACACATGCCCAAGCTAAGCTATTTAATCATCAAAACATCAATCTCAAGATTATCTAACGGCATCATGCACAATCATCACTAGAGCATAACATAAAAACAATTCCCTCCAAAAATGGGCATTATAGATGTGAATGAGGTGAAGCTAGCACATGAATCATGAACATATCCTCGACTATGCATATAGTAATTTTAAAATTGAATCCAAGAAAATAATGCATACATAACTCAACGAGTGCCAAAATGGAGAGGCGAATGATCAAAGCATAAAGAATAGAGGCATTAAACTTCTTCCCATGAATTCAAGGAGCAACACGTAATAAGCCAAAATGAGTTTCGCTAAACTCAACCCAACTTCACATTTAAATAAAAATGCATATAAAGGGAAGAGAAGAGAGAAGAGAAAACTCCCGCAAAGTCGATTCACTTGGAGTCCGAGCCATGAATCTCCTCGATCTACCCCCAAACTTTGAGAATTGTTCAACCCCTACATCAAATCAAGCTCAAAACAAAAGGATGAAAGCATATGTAAATAAAAGCAAAAATAAAAAAGAAAAGTATATATATATATATATATTTTGTGTGGGGACTCTATGTACACCTTCTTACAAACCCACAAACTCGGAAGGGCTTCGAAAAGCGACACAACATAAAAGACATATAAATACAAAAGAAAGAAAATAAACCAATTTCTCGCCTACGGAGGTACCGGTTCATTTAGAAACGCGCACATTGCGTTCCCATAAAATCCATGACCAAGGAAGTGTTTTAATTGAAGTCCTTGAAGCTTGAACACTCCCTTAGCTGCCGAATCCCTAGAAATAGGCCATTTGAGCACATCGGCAATCAGAAATTTCACACCCAACTCGCTTAAATGGATATACTCTTCATGATGCTCGGGAGGTGGGTGGAGATGAAAAATGTGAGCCTCAATGCTCGATGGAGTGTAGAAATGAGGCACCAGGTCTTTGAAGTCTTCATTTGAGCCAAAAGAATCATCCTCTTCAACAATGCTTGGATGCTCTATCTCATTACCCACATTGACATGAGATTGAGATGTTTCCAACGAAGGTTGTCCCAAGATACTCGAAATTTCACTCTCATTGGTGAGAGAGGTATCATTGCAAAGCTCCATTTCCATTGGACTTTCCTCGGCATTGACTTGAAGGTCTTCTTGAGGCAATGACTCAAAGGCAATACCCAATTCTTGCATTGCAGCTTTCCATATGTGAGGAGGTTCTCGGAGTTTAAGTGCTTCTGTCAACAAGGCTAGTTGAGCCTCTAAACCTTGAATTCTTTCCTTATTTGTGAGCGCGCATCTTTCAACTCTCCAATGACAATTGTTGCTCACAGAATTCGGATATGAGGGGTGATAATAAGGGTCTTCATGATGATAATGAGAGAAGGAAGCATATGAAGTTGACTCCATCCCAAATTCACAAGGATATGGAAAGTGATTTCCATAACAATTCTCACAAATTAAGCTCGGATGGGGCGGAGAATAATTCATAGCCTTGGTTGATGCCATCTCACTTTCATAAATTCCTGGCATTCCATTCCAATCCCCTTGATCAAAGTTCCAGTTGACATTGTTCCAAGCCATCACTCCAAATGCTAGCTACAAAAACACTCACTAAACAAGCAAGATCAAATGCAAGAGAACAAAATAAATAAACAAAAATAAAAGAAAGCAAAAACTATCGACAACTAGAATTAATGCAAATATATACAATGCTTAAATTAAAATTAGGCAAGCTTGGTATTAATATCAAGATAAATTCTAGCAACTATCCCCGGCAACGGCGCCAAAAACTTGATTTGCATAAAAAGCAACTCAGGCAAGAATACCCGGTCGTATCAAGTAATAAAGTGTGCAAGCACAAGTATCGATCCCACAGAGATAGTGCTAGAAATAAATCCTAAGTACTAAAATTGGGCACACCTAACTTTATCTAAGCGAACGAAAATAAAATTTGAAATAAAAAGAAAATAAAGAAAAAGAAAGCAAGAAAGTAAATTAAATTAATGCGGCAACAATGATACAGCGGTAACATCAAATCAAGGTTAAAATGATAGGATTGTGACATTTCTAGTCTAGCCAATGTCTAATTTAACCCTCTCTCTACTTTTCTTTAACTCAAGTCTTGGTAGTCGGGCGCACGTTTATGATATTCACTACGGGCTCTCGCATCTTATAGCAAGTCTAGCTACCAATCCCTTAGAATGAAGGCATTTAATTTGGGTGCAAAGTTGGAGAAAAGGGAAGAAAGAGAGTTAGGGTTCTTGCCCCAAAAATGGGGGCTTGCTGCTGCCAATTTTCGCTGCTTGGGAGATAAAATGAGGAGATTTTTACTACTCCAGCCAAGGGGGAAAAATGGTAATTAATTTGAAGTTTCAGGGAAGTCAAGGGAGAGAAATGGAGCTGGGCAAGGCTGCTGATGATGGACAGTCCGCATGGGAGTTCGCGGGTCAACCGCTACTTAAACGGATCAGAGATAGGAGAAGGAACAGGCTGGAATGCGGGCAGGATGGGCCAGATGTGGACCAGTTCGGGTGGAGCTCCAGGGCCAGATCTCACAGGTCAGGAGGCTGCTGGGACACGTGGCGTGACGGAGCATTGACAGCACATAAATGATGAAGTTTCAGTGCTTTACAGCGCTACCCCTGGGCTTCCTGATGTTGATCCGGTGCTCCTGGACTTTCCATGGAGTGAGCCGAAGTCCCTCCTTGCCCAGGCTTTGTAATCTAGTCCCAAGTCAACCTCTGTTAGACTCCGTTAGCTGTTTTCTTCTTTTAGGTTAGTCCTTTCCTTTGGAAATGACTAACGGAGGGCTAACGGACCTCAACCAAATGGCTTTAATTAATTCAAAACTTCGCGGGTTTCCTTGAATACTCCCAAAATACTATGAAATGATTCTTTAAAGCTCCAATAATGCCCAAAAAATCTGAAATACAAAAGAATTCAATAAATGCACTTTCTTGGGCAAAATACATATGAAATTCATAGAAAATTGAGACAAAATATGGGGAAATATATAGGAAATTATGCACTTATCAACCGGCCTGTTGAGCTTGCTGATTTTCAAGCATCTTATTATGGGTGGCCAAATTATCAAACCTATCATTTATCTGTTTAAAGCACTCCCTAAATTCATTATTGATTTTTTCTTGTGCATTCTTAGTTTCAACAATAAAGTCCATAAGAAAATCCAATTTTGATTTAGGGGTAAGAAAAGCACTAGGATTACCATGAAAGTTCTTTTACGCAAAGCCTGGTGGCTGACTTTGTGTAGGAGGTTGTGGGTTTAAAACTTTGTTATTCCTATAGGAAAAATTGGGGTGGTTTCTCCATTCCGAATTGTATGTATTTGAAAACATACCACACTTTTGCCCATAGGAATTAACATAATTTGCTTGCTCACTAGAAGTAGTAACAAGTAGTTCACAACCTTCTACACCATGTGCGTTTGATCCATATACTTCACAAATAACATTAACTTTTGCCACTGCATTCACATTTAATTGATCAAACTTTGTTAGAAGCATATCAACTTTAGAGGACAAAATATTTACTGTATCAACTTCGTACTTACCTGGAGTCCTTTGTGGTTGATCCCTCTCGTTTGACCATTGATAATAGTTCAAGGCAATGTTCTCTATCAACTTATATGCTTCGTCTACTGCTTTGTTCATCAATGCACCTCCCACAGCGGCATCAATCGTCTCTCTCGTTTTGGATGAGAAACCGTTGTGGAAGGTGTGTACGATCAACCATTTCTCAAGACCATGATGGGGGCACATTCTCAAGAGTTCCTTATACCTTTCCCAAGCATCATAAAGTGATTCGTCTCCCTTTTGGCCAAAGTTAGTGATTTTGGTCCAAAGTTGGGCAGTTTTGCTTGGAGGGAAGAATCGCCCAAGAAATGCCTCTTGCACTTGATCCCATATCATCAAAGAGTTGTGTGGAACGGAGTTTAACCATTGCTTCGCCTTATCCTTTAATGAGAAAGGGAAAAGGCGCATCCTTATTGCGTCCTAAGTGACACCATTTATTCTTGTGGTATCACAATACTCCAAAAATGTTTGAATATAGAGATGAGGATCTTCGAATGCTAATCCGCTGAATTGGTCGTTTAAGACCATGTGAAGTAATTGTGGTTTGATTTCAAAGTTGGCCGCATCAGTATTTGGCACAACTATTGGTGATCTTATCCCCGGAGTACTTGGATTTACAAAATCCCTTAAGGTTCTCATCACCGGTTGTACTACCACCTCGTTATCTCCCATCTTTTGTTTCAATGCCTTCTTTAGTATTCTGATTCTTGCTTCAAAAGTTCTCTCTGGTTCAGGATCAAATTTCTTGAGACTTTGGCTTCGTCTCATATAAATCAAAATACCTGTTGAAGAATTCAAAAGAACAAGGTTTTGAGAAAGGAGTAGAAAAGAAGAAAATAATAAAATAATAAAAAGAACTAAAATGTAAATGAATCTAAATGATAGCAAACACTAAATAGTATACCGTTGTCCCCGGCAACGGCGCCAAAAACTTGTTAAGCCTGAACTTAACGACTTATTTTATACCGTAAGTGCACGGTGTTAATGTAATATAGAAAATGCAAATGCAGGTCGAATCCCACGAAGACAATGTTACAATTGATTTATATTTGCTTAAATTGAGATTAACGATAAAAAAAGGAAAAAAAAAAGGAATTAGGGAATTGTTTGTTTGATGAGAATAATAGAGATAATACAAAACTACTCTAACTTAGATTGAACTTATGATAAAAGTATTCCCAGGATTAGATTTCATACAATATGCAATCAACATATAAATCATTTTTTTTTATAAAATTGTTCAGGTCATAGATCAAGGATGATACGCTAAGTTATGCTAACTTCTCACGATCAAGGTATAGCACACGTATTTTAGGCTAGCACAGCCTTTCTCTCGATGGTTCCATACACTAGTCAACACCCATTAAGTTTTTATGTTAAATCCACATATTTTCCACCAAAGGATCATCCCTGGATAATTAATCTACTCTCGTGATTAATTGAGTCTAGTTCAATTCATATGGTTCCATTAATCAAGATTCACGGCTAAGTATTTCTCTTGATTAACTAGGATCATACAAATATGGACGTCTCCTATTCGTAGGCTTTAAAAACGATAAGAAGAGAATTGATTAAAACATGATGGAGAGAAGGTGATACATGATTTACATAGATGAATTACATGACTGCAGATTTCCAATCCTAAGAAATAGAAGATTACTCACTAACCAATTTCATTCTAACAACAAAGAAATAAGAATAAGACATAAATATAAATAAGAATTAAGGGAGAGGGATGATTAGTCTTGATATTTGATGTAGAAGAGCCAAAGAATTGTAAAGAAACCTTCAAAACTTGCATAAACTTCAATCTTCGAAAAGTCAAGAACACTTAATGAATTCCCAAAAATCTGGAATGATTTGAGAATTTTGATGTTATAGAATACAAAAAATAATGCTAGAGTAGAATTCTCATTTTTTTTCTCCATCGCTCAACTGGTGAATATAGCGGATTTTTATAGGCATATCAGCCAAAAGTTACAACTCTCCATCAAAAGACACCTGACCAAACAGCATTTTTCGTATTGCACGGCCGCGTGTTGCCCCTTGGTACGGTCGTGCGAAGTAGGTCTTCTAGAGACAGTGAGCTTGGAACATTTTCGCACGGTCGCGCGTTGCCCCTTGGCACGGTCGTGCGAAGCAGGTCTTCAGTTCTGCCAAAAAATGCTCCAAGATTTAGCCTCGGTCACCATATCATGCTCCGATACATCCCATGAACCATGTTCCATGCAAAAAAGTGCTCCTAAAATCCAGTTTCAACCATAAAACACAACCCAAGCACAATATCCGCGAGTAAAATAAATAATGTTATAAAATGAACTAAAAAATGAAGTTAAACTAAGTTAAACAATGCAAATATGATGCTATAAGTAACTATAAAATAGGCGCTTATCACATAGCCTAAAAAGACACATAGTTTTGAACGGGGTTCAAGTTTGTGATGAGCCCGAGCAGTGAGGTTTGGAAAACATGCACATTCGAAAGTTTGAAAATGAGTGAAGTCAGGCGGTTGGAAAAATAAAATTTCATAAGAAGATTTCCCATGTAAAACTTGACTCGGTAGACGATTAATGGTGAACACAGTTGTAAAGCATGTAAACTTTAATTGGAAATTCATGTTACTTTAATTTCATGAATTCATAATCGATAATGCCCTAAAATCTTGGAACACATAATAATCACTAAACATTTAATTTTAGGAACATGAATTTAAGTACTAACCTTGATCCATGCTTTGCTTAAAGTTGAATACTTTGATGTAGGAATTTTCTTCCTCCTTGCCTTTACTATAATCTCTTCTTTATGGTGAGAAGAAAACCCTAACCCTAGGCCTTTTCTCTTTTCTCTCTCTTGACGACTTTTCTTAGAGACGTGAAAAGAAAATCTAAAAGTGTTTTAGGGTTTGGAACTTTAAGTCTTTTTATAGGCAGAGAAAGAGGGAATCTTTTTCCTTATATAATTCCCAAAAGCTTTAATAATATTTTATTCCCACTAAACCATCAAAGTGGGCCCTTAATATTAAAGCCCAATTAGATATTAAGTCATGTGGGACACTTTTATTTGAAATAATCCAACATTCTCCCACTTGGCCCATATGACGACTTGAGAATTTAATAACAACTTTAAGTGCGCAATGTTATTATATCCTCCATAATGTCAATTTGGACTTTTCTCTAATTAAGTTAAAGTTGACTGGATCATGGCGGTCACACATCATTCAATCGACATGATCCCTTCGATGTATCACAAGATCAATCTAACTTAAACTTTAACCATAATGAGGTGAACCATAAGCCTCAACCATACAGTCTTCCTAAGAAGACTAAACCATAATACATTATAACAATACAATGTAAATAAGCAGAAAACATATCCATAAATGATATCAAAATGTCATAAGATAATGAGCAAATAACTGTTATGCATACGTATACACATACAAACTATCATGCTAACAAGGACTTATCCATGATACCCATCCTTTCGACATGTCCACGAAATGTCTTAGGTGGCAACCCTTTTGTTAACGGATCCGCTACCATAAGATCGGTGCTGATATGCTCAATAGACACTCTATGTTTCTGCACTTCTTCTTTGACCGACAGGTACTTCAATTCCATATGCTTAGCACCCTTAGAATACTTGTCGTTCTTTGAGAAGAAGACTGCTGCGGAATTGTCACAATAAATTTTCAGCGGCTTGGCTATACTGTCAACAATTCCAAGCCCTGAAATAAATTAAGTTCCGCAACCACAATCCATGAACAGTGGCCTCAAAGCATGCCACAAATTCAGCCTCCATAGTAGAAGCAGCAATGACAGACTGCTTTCCACTTCTCCATGATATCGCTCCTCCAGCTAGAAGAAACAAATAACCGAATGTTGACTTTCTCGAGTCAACACATCCGCATAATCTGAATCTGAATATCCTATAACTTCGAGGTGATTAGACCTCCTATACATGAGCATGTGTTCCTTGGTGCCTTGTAAATACCGAAGGACTTTCTTTGCAGCTTTCCAGTGGTCTATACCATGATTACTTTGATACCGGCCTAGCATTCCAACAGTAAAGCTGATATCAGGCCGAGTACAAGTTTGTACATATATTAAGCTTCCAACCACTGATGCATAGGGAATCAAATTCATTTCCTTTCGTTCCAAATCGTTCTTTGGACATTGCATTTGACTAAATTTGTCCCCTTTCTGTATTGGAACAATTCCTGCTGAACACTTTTCCATTTTGAATCTCTCTAAGACCTTATTGATGTAAGCTTTCTGAGACAGTCCCAACATTCCATGTGACCTATCACGGAATATTTCTATTCCTATCACATAGGATGCCTCACCTAAATCTTTCATTTCAAAGTTCTTAGAGAGAAAATCTTTTACATTACGTAACATCCCAACATCATTAGCAGCAAGTAAAATATCATCAACATACAAGACCAATATTACGAACTTGCTCCCACTGACCTTCATATAGATACACCGATCAACGGTGTTTTCTGTGAAACCATAAAAAGTAATGGTATCATTAAACTTAATATACCATTGGCGGGAGGCTTGTTTTAGTCCATATATTGACTTCTTCAATTTACACACTAAACTTTCCTTATCTGTGGTCACGAACCCTTCAGGTTGATCCATATAAACCTCCTCTTCCAACTCACCATTTAGAAAAGCGGTTTTAACATCCATTTGGTGAAGCTCCAAATCATAATGAGTCACCAAAGCCATAACAATTCTTAAAGAGTCCTTCTTAGATACCGGGGAGAAGGTCTCTTTATAGTCAATGCCATCCTTTTGTGTATAACCCTTTGCAACGAGTCTAGCCTTATACCTTTCAATGTTTCCATTCGAGTCACGTTTAGTCTTAAAGACCCATTTACAACCGACTCTTTTGGAACCTTTAGGCAACTCTACTAAGTCCCAAACTCGATTGTTATACATTGATTTTATTTCTTCTTTCATAGCATCTAACCACTTTTCTGAATTGTTACCATTCAACGCTTGACTAAATGAGGTTGGATCATCATCAATGCTTAAGTCACATTCATGCTCAAGATTATAAACCACATAGTCATTAGAAATAGCAGGTCTTTTCTGCCTTATAGACCGTCTCAATGCTATTTCCTCTTGTGGCTCAATAATCTCTTGCTCGACAGTAACCGGTTCATCTATTATATTTTCATTCAGTGGGGTTTCAACATTAACTTGTTGTTCGGTATGTTGCGAGGCGTGATACAACAATAGGAACAACAACTTCGAAGGAATATTGGGTACATGCATTTCAACCCGAATTTCCTTAATGTCAACTTTTCTTGGTTCCCACTCCCCGACTAAGCCATTCTCAATGAACCGAGCATTGCCTGACTCAACGATTCTCGTACTATGGTTAGGACAGTAAAATCTATACCCCTTTGACTTTTCAGGATAGCCAATGAAATAACCACTGACTGTCCTCAAGTTTCTTTTCTTGTGGATTATACAACCTTACCTCCGCTGGGCAACCCCAAACATGAAGATGTCTCAAACTCGGTTTCTTGCCTGTCCACAATTCATAAGGTGTCTTAGGAACTGCCTTACTAGGAACCCGATTGAGAAGGTATTCAGCGGTCTTTAATGCATGCATCCACAAAGATAAGGGTAAAGAACAATTACTTAACATACTTCTAACCATATCCATTAATGTACAATTTCGTCTCTCAGCCACACCATTCTGCTGAGGTGTACCTGGCTTTGTATACTGTGCACAAATGCCACGACTTTCGAGGAATTTTGGAAATGGACCTGGACATTGTCCCTTCGCAGTGAACCTTCCATAATATTCACCACCTCTATCTAATCTCACTATTTTTACTTTTTTATTTAACTGCATTTCCACCTCATTTATGAACACCTCAAGGACATTCACAGCATGAGACTTTTCATGCAGTAAATAAATATAACCATAACGTGAGTAATCATCAATAAAAGTGATAAAATACTGTTCACCACCCCAACTAGGGTTATCAAAAGGACCACAAATATCAGTGTGTATCAATTCAAGAAGTTGAGTGCTTCTTGTGGCAGACTTTTTTTAATGTGGTTTTGGTTTGCTTTCCCTTAATGCAATTCACTCATATAACCCAGTCACTAAAATCCAATTGAGGAAGGATCTCAGTTTTCACCAACCTCATTAACCTTTCTTTGGAAATATGACCCAATCTTTGATGCCACAAGAAAGCAAAATTTTCATCAGATGCACTACGCTTCATGCCTACACTATAATCAACATGATACAGGGATTCGGCAAATTCATTATTAAGATTAAAACGGTAAAGAGAATCACACAAAGTACCAGAACCATAATAGTACTTGTTTTTAAATAATGAAAAAACACCGTTTCCAAACTTAAAATTAAAACCTAAAACATCCAGCTTCCCTACTGAAACAAGATTTCTAGCACAATCAGGAACTTAGAGACACCCTTCAAGATCTATATGACAGCCGGTGTCCAAGATCAATCTATACGTCCCAATTCCTTCTATCCGTGCTTTCATCCTGTTTCCCATAAACAAGTATTGCTCAGTTCCGTTTATGGGCTGGATCGTAAGGAATCCCTGTATAACATGAGACACATGAGTAGTTGCACCGAATCTAACCACGGTATTATTAGGTACTTCTATAAGGTTTGATTCAAAACATACATAAATATTATGCATACCTTTCTTTTCGAACCATTCCTTCCTTTTAGGGCAATCTTTCTTTACGTGCCCTTCCTTATTGCAGAAGTAACATTTAACCTTTTTCTGGATTCGACCCTCATTAACCTTCATTGGGCCCTTGTCCTTTTTCTTGTTCTTCATACCTGGTTTGGCCTTGCTGTTGTTATTTCCATCATAGACTGTGAGGTTGATGGAGTGATCCCTTATCTTCTTTAATCTCCCTTCTTCCTGCACTAACATGGCCTTAAGTTCATTTGAGTTCCATTTATCCTTAATGGTGTTGTAGTTCACGGCTGACCAAATTCAGCAGGAAGGGAGTTCATGATAAACTGTACAAGGAAGGAGTCACTCACATCCATCCCCAAAGTCTTCAGTTTTGCTGCTAAGTTGGACATTTCTGTTACGTGATCATGAATTGACTTAGACCAATCAAACTTCTTTGTAGTTAGCTCACCCATAAGGCTACCCACACTAGATTTATCGGCTAAGTCTGACTGAGAATATTCTTTGATTTTCAGCAGGAATTCCCTAGCATCATCTTTCAGTGAAAACATTCATACATGCTCATCTTTTAGTGCTTTGAGTTAACATTAATAGATTCAGATATCTTTTGGTAAAACTTTAAGTATGTATTTAAGTTCACCTTTGGGCAATCCCTAAATACATAAACATAATTGATGCCAATAGAAAATACTTTAATGAATAATCATTACATACGTTAGCTAAATAAGTTTTCTATCTTTGGATATACGACTATCTAACCAAGGTAGAATGATTTATCCCTTTAATGTTATAGATTACGAGCAATGGTCCATCTTTGGATGACCTCCTAGCTAAATAGTCTATAATCTCAATTGTTCAATCAACCGTTCTTGTCATTCTTTAAGGGCATCTCTTTACTCATGAACAATTGTAATTTTATTAATTTAATGTGTTGATATTCCATTCAACCAGGCCACTTTGGTGACTAACAAGCTATTTAATATCATCACGTTCTATTTTATTTTTCATATTTTAAGCCTTGAACAAAATAAAATTTTATTTGGAAAATAACATACTATCCAATTTGTTCAACTTTAACATTCCTAAAATATGAAAAATAAACAACCTTCTAATTGCCTCGAACACAATACCTCGGTCATTAGAGAGAGAGGATATTAAAAACTATTTTGCATATATAATATTCCCACAAAATAATTGAATCAACAATATACTTGTCCTTAATGTGCTCCCCGTGCCTTGATCCAAAAAACAATAAATCGGGAAATATCATTATGCATACTTTGAAAGTAAAACGTGGACATTGCCCTGAGCTCTTAAAAAAAAAACTTGCGGCACATGTAGCTAGCACGAGGCAAAGCTCCATCAAATTTTCTTTACAACTCTTTTACAAAGCATACTTGGTTTTATGTGCAATTCAATCTAACGAAAATTTACGGCGGAATAAACTTTAATCATCAAATAGATTTTTTAATCATAATAGGAAAATTATGTGTTCCATAATCCTAAGCTCTGATACCACATGTAAACTTTAATTGGAAATTCATGCTACTTTAATTTCATGAATTCATAATCTATAATGCCCTAAAATCTTGGAACACATAATAATCACTAAACATTTAATTTTAGGAACATGAATTTAAGTACTAACCTTGATCCATGCTTTGCTTAAAGTTGAATACTTTGATGTAGGAATTTTCTTCCTCCTTGCCTTTACTATAATCTCTTCTTTATGGTGAGAAGAAAACCCTAACCCTAGGTCTTTTCTCTTTTCTCTCTCTTGACGACTTTTCTTAGAGACGTGAAAAGAAAATCTAAAAGTGTTTTAGGGTTCGAACTTTAAGTCTTTTTATAGGCAGAGAAAGAGGGAATCATTTTCCTTATATAATTCCCAAAAGCTTTAATAATATTTTATTCCCACTAAACCATCAAAGTGGGCCCTTAATATTAAAGCCCAATTAGATATTAAGTCATGTGGGACAGTTTTATTTGAAATAATCCAACAATGCCAAAAAGTGCTCCTAAAATCCAGTTTCAACCATAAAACACAACCCAAGCACAATATCCGCGAGTAAAATAAATAATGTTATAAAATGAACTAAAAAATGAAGTTAAACTAAGTTAAACAATGCAAATATGATACTATAAGTAACTATAAAATATGCGCTTATCAGATAGCCTAAAAAGACAAATAGTTTTGAACGGGGTTCAAGTTTGTGATGAGCCCGAGCAGTGAGGTTTGGAAAACATGCACATTCGAAAGTTTGAAAATGAGTGAAGTCAGGCGGTTGGAAAAATAAAATTTCATAAGAAGATTTCCAATGTAAAACTTGACTCGGTAGACGATTAATGGTGAACACAGTTGTAAAGCAAGCATTAACCCAATACGAGAAAGGCATATGAGCTTGAATATGAAAATTTTGTGCCATCTCAAAGATGTGTCAATGCTTACGTTCTGTGACACCATTTTGTTGTTGAGTGTCGGGACAAGACATACAAAGGGAAATTCCATGTTCGTTAAGGAATTTTCAAAATTTTGTGTTATTATATTATCGACCTCCATCGGCTTGGTGATGAGTGATCTTTTGAGAAAACAAGTTTTCAACATGAGCTTTGAAATTGCAAAAATGAGTAAACACTTCATTCTTATGTTTCTTGGGAAAAAGCCAAGTAAAACGTGAAAAATCATCCATAAAATGAACATAATACCAATAACCAAGGTTTGATAGAACGGGGGATGTCCAAGCATTAGAATGGATTAAATAAAGTAGTTGTTTACTTCGAGACTCAACTAAGTCAAAAGGTAAATGCGCAGGTTTACCTAATTGACAATTGTTACAAAACTCAGAAAACTTAGAAGATGAAGACAGTAATCACTAGTGGAAAAAACTAGATTACTGTCGGAGCAATCCGACAGTAATTCATGGATTCTGACAGTAATTGTCAATTTACTGTCGGAACTACTCAGACAGTATCCGACAGTAAACCTTCGACGATAATTTATCTCCGACAGTAATTACTGTCGGAGTAATAATTCCATGGTAATTACTATCGGTCACTCCAACAGTAACAAGGTCACAGACATTAACATTCCATTTGTTTACTGTTGGAACACCATTAATTTTTTGACGAAAACTCGACAGTAAATTAACTCCGTTATTATTTTTAACTGTGAATTACTATCGGAGCTCCGACGGTAATAATTAAAAAAATAATTTTTTAAAAAATAATTACTGTCGGAGCTCCAACAGTAAGTATTAAAAAAATAATAAAATAAATTTTAAAATTGGTTTTTTTCAATTGATATAGCAGTTATATATACACAATCACACACACACACACACACACTGCAACAATAAACTATAATTAACAACTAAAACATAAATTAAATTAAAATTAATATATATATATATATATATATACAATTTAAAAAATATTACAGTACCAAAATAAAGTGTCTAAATCTACTACTATTGTGGATGGGGGGTCAAACAAATTACGTACAATAGAAGACCTAGACTGCTGCTGCTGTTCCATGACCAGTCGCCGCAGCTGCTCGAGCTGCTCGGCCTGCTGCTGCACCTGCATGGCCTGCTGCTGCACCAACTGCTCGAGAGTCTGTGTCTTCTCGACCAGGGCACACTCGGTAGCTGACTGTTGCGGAGGACCAGAAGACGGGGTCACTGAGGACGAAGTGGATGCACCCGATCTTAATGTAGCGGCGCCGTGGTCACCAAAGCCGTAGAGGCGAGCTCCCCTCTTCTTCCGTGACTCCGCAGTTACTGAATGCCAAATGTCGCCGACAAAGGGCATTGGCACCTCAGGGGTCGTCTAGACAAATCCCTCGGCGACCTGCGTCTGTATAGTCGCCTTATAGGCATCCTGTATCATAAAAACATAAAAACATTAATATTAACATTTTAATTAACTAATAAACAAAATAAAATTAAAACATTTTAAGCAATACTTACAAATACATTCTTTACCGTATCATCGACAAAGACAAACGACAAATCAGAACCAGGAGAAGCAAGAGTGGTGTGGGTCACAGCAAATAAATCAGTCATCTGTACCTCGGTACCGTAGTGTCAATTCTACAAATATAATGAATTAAAATTAGCGAAGAACACATATTAAGCTATAACACGATCAATTTATAAGAAAATAATAAAAATAGCCTATATATACACTCAACCTTTCTAAAGCAGCCTATATACACTCAAACCCTTTTTAAACTACCTATTTCACTTAAAACCCTTCCAAAATAGTCTATTTACACTCAAACCCTTCTACAACTACCTATTTGCACTCAAAACCCTTCTAAAATAACTTATTTACACTCAAAGCCTTTTAAAATAACTTATTTACACTTAAATCCTTCTAAAGCAGCCTATTTAAGCTCAAAATCCTTTTAAACCTACTTATTTCACTCAAAACCCTTCTAAAACTACCTATTTACACTCAAACCCTTCCAAAATAGCCTATTTACACTTAAAACCCTTGTCAAGTAGCCTATATACACTCAAACCCTTCTAAAATAGCCTATTTAGACTCAAACCCTTCTAAAATAACCTATATATACTCAAAACCCTTCTAAAACTGCCAATTTACACTTAAACCCTTCTAAAACCAGCCTATTTACACTCAAAACCCTTATAAAGCAGCCTATATACACTCAAACCCTACTGAGACAGCCTATTTACACTCGAAACCTTCTTAAACAACCTATTTAGACTCAAACCCTTCTAAAACTACCTATTTACACTCAAAAACCTTCTAAAATAACTCTATTTATACCCAGAGCCTTGCAAAAACCTATTTGTACTTAAACCCTTCTAAAGCAGCCTATTTATACTTAACGCCCTTCAAAACCTACCTATTTCACTCAAAACCCTTCTAAAATTGCTTATTTACACTCAAACCCTTCTAAAATAACCTATTTACACTTAAAACCCTTTTAAAGTAGCCTATATACACTCAAACCCTTCTAAAGCATCCTATTTAGACTCAAACCCTTCTAAAATAGCCTATATACACTCAAAACCCTTCTAAAACTGCCTATTTACACTTAAACCCTTCTAAAGCAGCCTATTTACATTCAATACCCTTATAAAGCAACCTATATACACTCAAACCCTACTAAGACAGCCTATTTACTCTCAAAACCTTCTTAAATAACCTATTTAGACTCAAACCCTTCTAAAACTACATATTTACACTCAAATTCCTTCTAAAACAGCCTATTTACACTAACCCCCCTCTCAAGGCAATCTTAGACAAATATATGTCTATGTTTTCAACTCAATCCCTAAATATAACAAGTAACAAATTACTTTCAGCCATGAATTTTATAGCATCCACATGGCTACCCAACAAATCAATTTAAATTGTAAGTAAAATAATAAAATATGTTATATATATTACACTCAACCCCCCGCCCCTAATCAAAGAGAATCCTAAACAAATATCTCTATGTTTGAGCAATAATTAAGGCATGTATTACAATACAACACATTAAAGTCCTTACCATGCGCAAGTAGTGCTCGGAGGTGTTGATCGACCCCGAAGTGTGCTTCACCCCCCTCCCCGTTGAGCTCAGCCTGTTCTGCCTCTGTCGCTCGGCGACAGCCTTAGCTTACTCGAAATCCCACATCGAGGTAAACCTGTGAAAAAGTTAAAATAGTTATAGAAAGAATATATACAAAATAACATATATTTAAGGAATGAAATTAAATTAAGTATACTTATTATAATGTACTTACCGAGCCCAGACATCGTCACTGAAACCTGGAGCCCTCGCCTTCTTCTCATTCCACGCCTTCTTGATGGCATAGATCTAGTTTCGCGGTACTTCTTACCGCACAACAACCTAAACGCCTCGTACGCCTCGGCGTCAAAGTGCTCAGGCCAACAATACGTCCGCTACAAGTTTGCCCAATTTAAACATATTAATTATTAAAAATAAATAGAAATTATTAAATTATTAAGTTAACTAAACAACATATATATATATATATATATATAACTTTAACATATCTTATCTTACCCTAAAATCATCCCACCATCCTTGTGGCCAGTAGTCCCCGTGCCTCATCCCACGTAGGATGCGTCCAATAAAGCGAGCAGGATCGGGATACTCGCTGCAAACCTGTCAAATATATATTAAATAAATATATTACACAAATATGTAAGTAACATTTAATTAAGGAAGCATTAAAATTTTAAAACTGTAAAGTTATTACTTACTGCTTAAGGCCGGAGATGGTAATGATAATCCAATCATCTCCATCAACAACCTCATGCTCGCCTGGGGTAGATGATGACCCAACTCCGCTGATCGGATCGTGGGTGTTATAGGTGGTGTAGGTACACGTTGCTGTGTACCTGTAATGCAAGAAGGTAGAAGTCAGATCTTATCAATCTGACCCCTACCTCTACTAGCTCCTCCTGACATGTCTATATATGATAAAAACATAATTAATATATTAATTCAACATAGCCAGCTATAAACCAACTGTATTAGATCAACAACCCACATCTAGTATGCACCCAGAAAACAATAGAGAATGCAACAGAAATATCTCAAATATCAATTACACTAGCATTTATCGAAGACAATAATGTTTTACAATATACACATCGTGCATTTCCAAACTTTCCAAATGGACATTTCAAGAAACAATAGTACATGTTGTGGTTCACAAGAACAAAAAGTTCGTGTTAATCAGAACACCTACTTTAGATTCTCGAACGGGTTTCTAAGCTTTGAAGTGTGTGTGTGTGTGTGTGTAAATGTATGTCTATTTATAACTAAATAGACAATATACATATCTATTTCTAAATAGACATACTAGATGTGGGTTGTTGATATTTGACAATATCTATTTATAACTAAAAACAAGTTGGGCTTTAGCCACGAAATGAGCACATACAAACTAGTTGCGTTGTTCCAATGGTAACAACGACACTACTGCAATGAAAATTGGTTTACCTGAAGTGTAAAATATCAACAATGAGAAGAAAAAAAAGAGGAAGAGGAAATATAGCAATAAACCTACATTGATGTGGGAAATTTGAGAAGAAGAGCTTGAGAGATGGGTTGACAAGAATATGATGATAGATATCGATTTAAATAGTTATAACGAGGTGGTGCCTGAAACTGCTGAACCTCCACAGGACTTTTTTATGCCCTACTTAGGTACCAGAAGGTTCAGCAGTTTCAGGCACCACCTCGTTATGACTATTTAAATCGGTATCTATCATCATATCCTCGTCAACCCATCTCTCAAGCTCTTTTTTCCAAATTTCCCACATCAATGCAGGTTTATTGTTATCTTTCCTCTTCCTCTTTTTTTTCTTTTCATTGTTGATATTCTGCACTTTAGGTAAACCAATTTCCATTGCATGTCTTTGATTTGCAAGCTCATCCCATCCCCTTCTATTCTTTCTTCACTAGCACACTATTCTAAACATTATCGTGAATGACCTAACGACATTCTAGTATAAACTCTCTACACACCAGACTCCATACCCAAATAGGTTGTGCTAAAGCAACCGCAACAAATAACCGACTGCATTAACACGCACAGTGCAGTGTGCACCTACCAAACAGTGGCCCATGATTAGGGGTGAGCAAAATGGCCCATCAGCCCACTCAGTCTGCCAAAGCCCAGCCCGTGCCCATGGGCTGTATGACCCTACCGGGCTTTAGGAAACATAAAGATCACGGGCTTGGGCCTAAACCGGGCTTGAGATATCTTTTTGCCCGCACAGCCCATCCCGGCCCGTACACACTAAAACAAAGTTATTTTAGTATGTGTAAATACTGTGAAATAAAAAAACTCTAGGAGAAAGTGAGAAACCCTCGTGGAAAAAGAAATAGCTTCTGCCTTCCCTTTTTCCTCTCTCCGCCAATTCTCTCCTCTGCCGCCATCTTCCGCCAATTCTCTCCTCTACCGCCGTCTTCCCTCTATTGCCCACTCTTTGTGTGCCCTCCCTTATTTCAGGCTTCAACGCACAGCGCACAGGCGAGCCATTCTTTGCATGGCTAGAGTAGTGGTCGGCAATGGAGGTGCGCTGTACGAATCTGGTAAATGCTCTCTCTCTCTCTCTCTCTCTCTCTCTCGATATAGGTTAGATGAGCTAGGGCTTCAGAAGACTTTTTATAGTTCTTGATTTCTGGGAAAATCTCTATTTTGGTCCAATTTTTAATATTTAAATATCTATTTCTTATAACACTTTTTTTTTTTTTTTGATTTGGGAGTTAGGGTTTCAAAATAAAATTTCAATTCTAGGTCTCAACAAATTTTCTTTAAAACCAAAGCAATACTTCATTGGCATAATAACAAGCCGAAACTAAACTTATTTAAAACGTAGTTTGAGTATAAAACCAAACATGTAACATAAACCTCCACGAGCAACAAGCTCGGAGAAAAACAACAATATTCAAATCAGAGTATTGCGGAAGTAACAAGTATTTGTAAATACATCAAGCACGACAACCATGTCGGCACAACCAAAAGAATATTACAATCATAAAGACCAACACACTACCCAGCATTACATAGTTTAAGTAACAATGTATACCCTTGGCCTCACCAAAAGAAGTACAAGGCCCGAATAGCACGACCAAGAGAACAACCTGCACAAACACCGAGATGAAGCAAACTCCTACTATGAGTTTCTCGCCGGACCGTGATCTAAGGAAAAATAATAAACATTAGACGGGGTGAGTTTAAAACTCAATAAGCTACTAATGCAACAATATGTCATACGAGATGCGAGACAGTAATATGAACAAGCAATATAAACTATAGCAAGATATATCAATCTCAAGGCATAGCATAATAAGCATCTCAAAACAACACGTTACCCTACACTACACAAGAGGCTCAACAATCGCCAATCGGCCCATACCAGTTGGAAATCATGACCAACATTCGCATATGTAGGAACCACATAAGTGTGATATGTAAACACTTTTTAAAAGGATACAGTATTGAGGTACACCTCCAATATACCCAATACTTCCAACCAACC
Organism: Platycodon grandiflorus; assembly: GCA_016624345.1. Taxonomy (NCBI): domain Eukaryota; kingdom Viridiplantae; phylum Streptophyta; class Magnoliopsida; order Asterales; family Campanulaceae; genus Platycodon; species Platycodon grandiflorus. The sequence goes on along the minus strand of CM028363.1, from coordinate 63,451,877 downwards.
AACATATAATATACCAATGTAGGAGCCGTTGTTGATGTGCTCGATCGACTAATCAAAACCATTAACATAATCAATAACCAATTCTGTGTGAACCATTTTCTGTATACACGTCGATACGTGATCTTGGTCCCTACGACCCAAGACTCAACTACGGAATAGCTTACCAAGGTTGCATTTATTCCATACAACAAATGGTGCAATCCCCTACCGCGGCCAACGGTAAGGCGAGGCCCGATGTATTGGCCTTCAACTATTACGTAGCCCCGGCTCCCGTAATAATCGAGCGTCAATACACCGCCAACAAATAATCCATGGACATAACAAATGTACAAGTAGATGTTTACTTGACATTCTCAACAACAAATCAAACTCTAAGATAGGGAGCACAACATCATTTAACATGAATGTCTCAAGTAGGTCATCATAATCCTACTCACATAATCAACCATCTCATAATATTTACTAGAATTAAACAACAACATCATACACAATTTTGGGTAGCTAATTTTCCTGACAAATCTCTCGTATCACAACAAAATCCCCAAGTCACACACGTGGTCTCATTGATTATGAAAAGTTATTCAACTCCGTTAGAGTCATACATTGTTTCTAATGAGTTCGAATCGATGAAGAATCATTTTTACTTCAAGATTAACAAGTGATACCATTTCTATGTGTATCAACCAAGACAAAACAAGTCTTTCAACAAACAAAACATGTCATCTACGAATTTCACATGGCTCAACATCAAAACATACTCAAACATGTTGATTTCAACATATAAATGCCATTTTACAAGGCTAGGATGTCATACAAAACATAAATAGAGAAGGAGAGGGGAAGTAGCTTACCTCTTGATGAAATCAATCAAGAAAAACTCTAGATAAGCAACATGCATTCCAAGGAATGTGCTCTCCTAGTCCACAGCTACACAATGGCAAAGTCGAATCGTAATTTGAACCACAAATGAGCAAACTAGCTCACTTTCTCTCTCAAGAACTCTCTCTACTCTCTCTCTAAGTTTCAAAGATGACAATGGTGAAATGAGGAGAGTTTCAGCTCTCCCATGGTGTTAAAGTGTCTCTCCAAGCCTGATTTAAGTGTCCTAAAATGTGTCCAAGTCTCATCCCTTGGATGCAAGTCAAATGGTCAATTCATTTAAAAGTTCGTCAAACAACGAGCAGAGCCCAACGTTATGCGGTCGCATAGCTCCTATGCGAGCTCGCTATGCGGTCACATATAATCTAGTACCTTTAGGGTTTTGAGCGAGCTAGCCCTATATGGACGCATAGCTCTTATGCGAGCGCCTTGTGCGGCCGCATGAAATCCATAAACTTTTTGCGAATGTACTATGCAACTGCATAGTGACTGGTTTAGGTCAAAAGGTTCCCAAACACTACCAAAGTGATTCCAAAGCATTTCCAAGTCATCCTAAGATGATACCAACCTCAAACCAAGTTCAAAACACAATAGAACTTATACAAAACAACCTCTAACAAGGTTAAGAATGCAATCCAATACAAGCACCAATGATTGTAAGGATTTAAATATCAATCAAGACATATGAGAAGTATGAAATCAACTCAAATGTAAACATACTAGGATGAAGATGATACATGAAATAACAATGATACTAAATGAAGTAAGCAAATATGATGCATACGAATGCCGTGTACGATGAGGGTGTTACATTCTCACCCCCTTAGAATAAATTCGCCCGCGAATTTACTTACCAATTCTCTCAAATAAAGACAGATACCTCTCACGCATCTCTTGTTCCAATTCCCATGTGGCCTCCTCAATGTTGTGACTATTCCACAATACTTTTACAAGATGAATAGTCTTTGTCCGTAGGAAATGTTCCTTTATGTCAAGTATCCTCACGGGTTCTTCAACATACGAGAGATCGGTCGACAAATCTACCGGTTCATACTCCAAAATATGCGATGCATCCGACAAATATTTCCTCAACATTGATACATGAAACACGGCATGAATACCCGACATCCAAGGTGGCAATACAAGCCTACATGCCAATTTCCCAACTTTTTCCAAAATTTCAAATGGTCCAACAAACCTCGGAGCCAATTTTCCTTTCTTCCCGAATCTTTTAGCTCTAATTCGAGGCAACACCTTCAAGAACACACGATCACCAACCTCAAACTCAAGGTCTCGTCGCCTATTATCCGCATAACTTTTCTGTCGACTTTGGGCCATTTTCAATCTCTCCCGAATAATCTTCACATTCTCAGCTGATTCATGAACCATATCGGGTCCCCATAACTTTGCTTCTCCAACCTCATCCCAACAAATCAGAGAACGACACTTCCTTCCATAGAGTGCCTCATAAGGAGCCATATCAATACTCGAATGGTAACTGTTGTTATAGGCAAACTTTATCAATTGTAAATGCGAATCGTAAATACCTCTAAAGTCCATTGAACAAGCCCTCAACATGTCCTCAAGTGTTTGAATAGTTCTCTCAGACTGTCCATCTATTTGCGGATGAAATGCCGTACTAAGTGTCAACTTTGAACCCAATGCATTCTGAAGCATCTGCCAAAACCGTAAAGTAAATCGTGGATCTCTATTCGACACAATGCTAATCGGAACCCCATGTAGTCTCACGATTTCCTGAATGTACAACGTAGCAAGTTTCTCCATAGAATAAGTCATCGCTATAGGGAAAAAATGAGCTGACTTGGTGTAAGGCCCCGACCCTACTTCCTTTCCTTTTCGCACGCAGTCACTTCATACCGGCTTAGAAACCTTTGGGAATACAAGTTAGAACCTTTAACCTTTGACATATAAGAAATATATCATGCTTGCTAAAGTGTGACGTGTTAAGTTGGCACCCTTGGGGGTTGATTCACGAGAGCGTAGTCATGTTTGATAAGCATGACATGTTAGTCTTCCTTGCGGTTGTTCCGGATTGGATCAACGTTTAATCACGACGTAGTTTCGTACTTGTTTGAGACCATCCTTGATAACATATCATGTGTGTACACATATGTACATCACTCACTATGTCAAGCCTTACCTTGATTTAGATTCACTCTCGAATGGCAAGCATGTTAGTCTTGTCGTTAATCCGTAAGTTGAGTTGATTCGAGCGATGTTTCGCGTGTTTATCTTCGTGCACCAATACGGGGCAATTTGGTTGAGTTTTGAGAGTGTTTTGAACTTGATTGGGGGTTAGGATTATTTGGGAATACTTAGTATATATTTTGTTGTGACCATAAGATAGAAAGTGATTCACTCAAAAGCATGGATGCATGCTTAAACTCGGAATTCTGTTCATCAGAACAGTCTGTAGTATTTTGATCATAGATTTGTGTAGAAAACTCGAATTGACAAACCGTTTGATTCTGTGTAAACTAGACTCAAAGAGCTTTCCAACAATACCTTACTCGCAATTTTTCGATTTGTGGATCATCCTAGGCGCGTCTTTGAAGTTGACTGAAAATCAGGCCCAGTGACCTGCGCCCTAGCGCACCAATGCGCGCCCTAGCGCGACTGTACTGTCAGTTTTGTGTAATTTTTGGGTTTTGTTGACTTGTTTTGGTTTTTATGACTTTGAATCAACCTAGAACGTGCCAAAGACTTGTTGACCAGCCTGATTAGCCTCTTTAGACCATGGAGTGTCTTTAACTTACTCCCATTTTCATCTCTTTCCATCCATGGAAGCTTAGAGAGTGTGTGTGGTTGATTAAGGTGAGATTAGTGTGTGCAAGTCATTTCTTCACCATCCAACCAACAAATCTTCAATCCAAGCATACCATTTTGAAGGTCTTGACTAGAGGATCACTCTCCACAATTTGCATGTTGGTTTTCTTGGAGTGAATTCATCAAGAGGTAAGTAACTATAATGTTTTGTATATTTATGAGTTGAATTGGAATAATAAAACATATATGATGTGTAATTGTTCATCTTTGTGTAATTTCTTGAAAGAAATAAGTAATTGACCATTCCAAATGATATTATGTTAGTTCTTAATCAATGGCCATGAGTAGAGGTTGTCATGAGACTTGGTAAAGTGTTAGTAACATGTTAGAAAGTGAAACACATGAATTTCAAGTTAGTTGCAGTCCCTGTTTTGGGCTATTTTCGTGAAAATTCTGGTACTAATCTACTAATGAGAATTTGCTGAATTTTGGATATGTTGTTCATATGTATGTTAGTTAGTTCTCTGTAAATTTTCATGAATTTTAGAGGTCGGGAAGTACCTCGTTTAGGTTGTGTTTTATCGCTGCGCCGAGTAAACTGTTGCTGAAAATTCTGGGTATTAGTTCCAACTTTAAGTGACTGATTCTTGATGATTATAAGTCCAAATGAGGTAATTCAAAGTGGTAAATTATAGTTCCAGATGTCTAGTTTCTAAATATGGAATAATTGTAATATTTGGATTTTGGTGGAATATTTGGTGAATTTAACGGTACCGTTGCGCGATGCTGGAGAAATCATATTGTGTTAAATAAATTTTGTATAATAGCAACCCGTTGATATTTTTGTCGTTAGTTTACTCGCTATGAATTTGTGAGATTGTTTTGGGTAATATATATTACCGAATAATGGTGTTGAGGATAGAATGGTTAATTAGGAATGATACTACAGTTCATCCCGATGTTTCAAAAATGGGTAACGACTCTAGCTGAGTCGACATGAGATGATATATTTTCATTGAACACTATACGAGCTATATTCTAGTTGTGACTGACTCTTGCGGAGTCGTATAGGACGTAATAAACAAACGTCGAATCTTGTAGTTAATTTATTAATGTGTAGAATTGACTCTATGGAGTTGATTAATGAGTAGTATAATTCACTACGGGTTGTTATTTAGTCTCTTACAATATTGGATGATGTATTGTGAAAGTGATTATTCGTAAGAACTTGACTTTAGTTAATTCAATCATACATGAGATGACATACCGTGATTATCGTTCCAATTCAGACGAAATGATCACTTGTAATGAGTCGTGATATATATAGTACACTACGATATTGTTATGTGATGGTTTATGCTATACATGAGATAAAGTGTATTGAGTTATTATAAGATACTGTAGAGATCCTAAGTTGAGTTGTACAATAGGCCTACTTTGCATATTGTCTTGTTTTGGTTATATGTTCAGTGATTATGGACATTGTGTGATTGTTCTAGTATGTGATAGGACAATCATCCTACTTTGATGATTGATTGTGTGTTTAATGTTTACTAGCACACTTTGTTGATTTGTTGTTGTAGGCTTATTGTGACCTACTTGAAACATTCGTATTGTTATTGAATGTGGTTGTTGTGGTATGCTCCCTTCTTTGGAGTATGACCGTTTATTTTAAATGTCGAGTAAATATTCTACTTGTGCGTTTAGTTTAAGTCCATGGCATGTTTGTTAGAGAGGGGTGTATTGACGCTCGATTATTACAAGAGCAGGGGCTACGTAATAGTCGAAGGCCAATACATTAGGTTCTCGCCCCCTACCGTTGGCCACGGTAGGGGAAATGGCGCCAAGTGTTTGTAGGCAAAAACCGCAACGTTGGTAAGCTATTTTACCGGGGTGTTCTTTCCGGGTTGTAGGGACCGGTGGCACCGGGGTTTTGTGAATTTCAAATAAAATGGTTCACAGATTCTTTGTTATAAGATCTTGGTTTTGTTATGGTTCGAGCACGTCAACAACGGCTTCGAATTCTTGAATTGGTTTATTGATCGGGCACGTCAACAACGGCTTCGATATTTGGTATTATATTGGTTGGTTGGTTGGAACTATTGGTTTGGTCGGAGGTGTACCTCGACGCCGTATCCCTTTAAATGTGTTTACTTACCGCTCTTATATGCTTCCTATATAAGCGAATGTTGGTCATGATTTCCAACTGGTATGGGACGGTTGGCGATCATTGAGCCTCTCGTTAGTATAGGGTTGGTTGCCTTTATGTGCTCCTACATGTTTACTTTCCTGTTATGTTGTTGTGCATAATGCCATGCCATATAGTCACATGTCGTAACTTGTCGATTAATGGTTAAGATAAAATTGTTACCAAGATTAGTGCATTTAGAGTCTTAGTTTACTGTTGCATTCATACTCATAGCACCCAATACATTATAGTATCTTACGGAGTCTTTTAGACTCACCCAACAAACTCCTCAGTTTGCAGGTTAAGTTCTAGTGCAGCGAGTCTTGAAGCTTGGAGTAAGCAAGATGTTTTTGTATTGTTATTTTCTTCTTATTTCTTGTATTGTGAGATCGTGAGGTTCACTAAGTTATGTAAACTTAGTATATGGGTAGAAATAGTTGTATTCTTTAGAGTTGTATTTTGGTGCTGACTTGTGTGGTCGTGCCGGTTGTTGTACTATATTATTTTGGGTTACCGACTCGTGGTGTTTAGTACTGTTGTTCTCCGGCATTTTTTTTGTAGCCGTGGAGATTGTTTTATTAGTAGTTGTTGTTCGAGTTTTTGAAACTCACATTTTAATTTGTATTCCGCTGCATAGTTTTAGTTTTTGAGCTTTTGTAATTCGCTCTCTTCGATTGTTCTTGTTAGTTTGGCGCACCGAGTTGGGGTTCAACATCGAACCCCGGACTCGGGTCGTCACAGTTTAGTAGCTCAATTGGTACTCACACTCACATTTAAAGACCTTTGTACCTTACCTAGAGGTCAGGGGTTCGAGTGTGGGGGAAGGCATGAAACCCACTACTAGGAGTAGGAAGGCCTGTGACTAGTGATGGCCGGTCAGAGGACCTAGGCTAGGACCCACAGGGCTCGGTACGGTGAACTCGGGTCACTACAAAAAAGGCGCCTTTTTTTGTAGCGACCTGGGCCCACTAGGAGACACCGCAGCCGCTAGTGACCCCAACGGGCGTCACACCTAGCCCGACCTCTGTGAGTATCGCAACCAGGCCTCACGGTCTTCCCATGCCTAGTCATGGGTTTTTGCATTCCCCCACACTCGAACCCCTGACCTCTAGGTAAGGTACAAAGGTCTTTAAATGTGAGTGTGAGTACCAATTGAGCTACTAAACTGTGACGATACTCACATTTAAAGACCTTTGTACCTTACCTAGAGGTCAGGGGTGCGATACTCACAGAGGTCGGGCTAGGTGTGACGCCCGTTGGGGTCACTAGCGGCTGCGGTGTCTCCTAGTGGGCCCGGGTCGCTACACTTGGTCAGTCGATCGACAATAACCCAAATAGAATCATGACCTCGTTGAGTCCGTGATAATCCAGTCACAAAATCCATAGTAATGTTCTCCCATTTCCATTCCGGAATCTCCAATGGTTGTAATAATCCCGTTGGTCGTTGATGTTCCGCCTTTACCCTTTGACATGTTAAACACATTGAAACAAACTCGGCTATTTCCCTTTTCATTCCGTTCCACAAAAATTCTTCTTCAAATCTCTATACATCTTGGTACTCCCCGAATGAATTGTATACTTAGATTTATGAGCCTCATCTAATACTCGAAACAAAAGCATACCATCATTATTCCTCGAAAAATCTACTGTCTTATCCTCATATAATTCCTCAATCAACTTTTTCAACTCTGGATCACTCTTTTGAGTTTCCCTAATTCGCTGAAGAAAAACTGGTGTAGCACGAATGTTAGCAAATATCACCCCATGGTTGGACATACACGGACTCCAATCCCGAACATCCTCAAGCATCTTCCATTCTCGTGCCATCAAATAAGAAACATAAGCCTTCCTACTAAGGGCATCGGCCACAACATTGGCCTTCCCCGGATGGTATAAGATGGTACAACCATGATCCTTTAACCTTTCCATCCATCTCCGTTACCTATTATTCAACTCCTTTTGTGAAAACAAATACTTAAGGCTCTTATGATTAGTAAATACCTCAAACTTAGCCCCATAGAGATAATGCTTCCACTTGTGAAGTGCAAAAATGATCGCCGCGAACTCCATATCATGAGTCGGATAGTTCTGTTCACACTGAGTCAACTTTCGAGAAGCATATGCTATAACCCTTCCGTTCTGTATCAACACACATCCCAAACCTTCCTTATAAGACCCCGACAAACCCAACATGCTTAGTATCATCTTATTAACCCTCGTGTGATTATCTTAGGGTTGAGAACCCTTAATGTGCCTCTAATCTGTCCTTAATCCTAGCCGTGAGTTTAACAAGTTGGGACGTACCGTAGTTGAGGATCGGCCTCTATTCCCTCCCCTTTTCGCTCGTAGTTACTTCGTGTTTGACTTGTGTTCGTACGTGGGAACTGTGCAATAGTTCTAGATTCGTCTGAGATTATTCTCGACATCGTTTAGGGTTCGTATACGTCGTGTTCTCACCTTGGTTGGTCGACCCGGCCTTGGTTTAGATTCATTCACGAGCGACGAGCACGTTCGCTCTGTCGTTAATCCTTAAGATGAGTTGGTTTGAGTGAGTAGGTCTCAATGTGCAATTGAGACTTGTGTTCGTTATCACTCGTGCCTCATCATGGGATGATTCGGGTGTGTATTGGATGTGTTTTTGACTTTGATATGATAATAGGATCAACCTAGGATCATTCCGGGACATTTTGGGATCAAACGGGAGCGAAATAGGAAAAATCAAAAAATATGGGAGGAGGGCGGCCGCTCAAGTGGCAGAAAGTTGGTTCTGGAGGCGCCCGCCCAGCCCCGTGTTCTGTTTCGACCGATTTCGTTATTTCTCGGGTTTTCGTGTTTTTAAGTGGTTTAAAACGCTCAAACAAGCCCGGGATTGTACCAAACACCTACCCATAGATTAAATGAGAGAACCTAACCCTTCTCTCCCCCATAATACGTTCCCCAACCAGAAAATGAGAGAGAGAAGTCTAGAGAGAGAAAGGAGAGAGAAGAAGAGAAGAATCGCGATATCTTGAGCTTCGTTTGTCGGATCGACGATCCGTCTTCACCGTAGCGTAGAGGGCGACGAGGAGCACGTTTCCAACCTAAGAGATTGTTTGATCAGTTGAGGAATCACTAACCCCATCTCTACTCCCACATTTTAGAGAGAAAAAGTGGGTTTTGGGGTGAGAAAGAGTTGAATCGGGCAAGATCGAGAGCGGGATCGACGTTGGGACTTCGTAGCATCGTAGATATCACCGGGGAGAGTAATTTCATCCTACCCAACCTTGTTCCTTAGCGTATTTGTCGTATTTGTGTAAGTTACTACTTTTATTTCTTGCTCGTAGTAATTGTTCATGCTATATAACATGTATTTCATGTCGATACGGTGAACTTATTGATATACATGATAATCAATGATTATGTGAAAAGTATGATGTGCATTGATGCTATCTGAGTTTAGCCGTACTTGTGAAATACGTGTTTAACTACGAGATAGTGGAATGTAGTGCCGGACTTTACGGAGTCCGCGATTGAATTAGAATATGTTGTAATTGTTTCTGTGACTCACTTGTGAAATTGGCTTATATGACTCTACGGAGTCCGAAAATGGTGTTGATTATGGTATGTGGACTATTTGTGGAAAATGAGTTGGTTTGACTCTACGAAGTCTGTTATTAATGTGCTAACATATGTGAGATTATGTGTAGTACCATATTGAATTAAATTTGAACAACATGGTTAAACGATGGGACTTCATCAATTAATTTGTGAACAGTTAGAATTAAAATTTGATACCGGTAAGTCATAGTTCCACCGACGTTTCATGAGGGCAGAGAGCTAGTGGAACGTCGTTGTTGGGACTACTGATGAATCTGGGAATTTTTCGCTACTGGCCCTAGCGGATGGTTGAAACTTGGCACATCTTAAGCTAGCTAAGGTGGAGACCGGACCGTGTGTCCCTGTGAGTTGTAAGGGATCAAGGGCGCATCGGTCCAAAGTGCGCTTAAATTGATTAAGTCGGTTCCACACTATTATGATTGAAGACGTGATAAGGTTGGAAGCGGTCGAAGGTGTACCTCAACCCCCGTATCCACTCATGTATGTTTACTTTACAGTTCATTATGTGCTCCCTGTATGAGCGAGTTGGTCGCGGTTTCCAACCGGTATGGGACGGTTGGTGGCAGCTGAGCCTCTCGTGATAGTACAGGATTGATTGGTTATTGCATGCTTACTTGTTACATGTAGTTATTGTGTTGAATGGTTATATTGCGATATTTTTGGTTCATGAACTGAGCATGCCATATAGATGCATAGTGGTAACTTACTGGGTCTTCGACTCATTCCTTCCATTTGTTTTTCGTTAGTTCGCAGGAACGTGGGTATTGGAGACCAGTGAGGCAGACGAGGTGTTTATTTTGGTAGTCGTATATTTTGGCCCGTTTAGTTCACCCTTGTGGCATTAAGTTGTAATTGGATAAACAGTTGTATTATGTTGTAATCCTCTTTTGGACTTGTCTCATTATACAGTTAATCGTGGTATTTGGTCTGGACACGTGTTGTCGAGGTACTTAGAATTGTGAAGATTGGGTTTTGTATATTATGTATGTGATGGTTGAGGCGTATGCCAGTTTGGTTATGTGATTGATACCGAGCATTGTAGCTCGATGATGTAGTTGTGTATGGTAATTGTATTGTGGTTCTCCGGCTTGTGTTTTAGCCGTCGAGGTGGTTATAATTATTGATTTAGTTGAGGATTATGTAACTTGGGGTTTTAAAGAGCTGGTTAGCTCATTATATTACAGTGTTGTGTATGTGAAATGAAGGTTTCATGTCCTAATTCGGGGCTCCGTGTAGTGGGTCCGGGTTGGGGCGTGACATTCCTTCGAAGTATCACTATAAATAAGCAACCCATCATGTCCGTTCAGCAAAGCTAGAACTGGTGTGGTAGTCAATCTCTTCTTCAACTCTTAGAAGCTCACTTCACATTTATCATTCCAAACAAAAGTCTTATTCTTTTGTGTCAAAGTAGTCAACGGGATTGCAATCTTAGAAAACCCTTCTATGAACCTCCGATAGTAACCCCGCTAAACCCAAAAAGCTACGAACTTCCGTCACAGTCTCGGGTCTCTTCCAATTCACGACTGCTTCAATCTTAGCCGGATCAACCACTATACCTTCTCCCGATACAATGTGGCCCAGAAAAGCCACTTCCTCAAGCCAAAAGGCACACTTGCTAAATTTAGCAAACAACTTCTTCTCTCTTAGCACCGTCAAAACTAACCTCAAGTGATTCTCATGCTCTTCTCGGGACTTAAAATAAACTAAAATATCGTCAATGAACACGACCACAAAACAATTAAGATAAGGTAAGAACACCCTATTCATCAAATCCATGAACACAACTGGTGCATTAGTCAACACAAAAGGCATAACCACAAATTCAAAGTGTCCATAACGAGTCCGAAAAGCTGTCTTAGGGATATCCTCCACTCGAACCTTCAACTGATGGTAACCGCTCCTAAGATTAAACTTAGAGTACACTACGGAACCTTGAAGTTGATCAAACAAATCGTCAATATGTGGAAGAGGATATTTGTTCTTAATGGTCACTTGATTCAATTCCCTATAATCAATGCATAACCTCAAAGACCCATCTTTCTTCCTCACAAACAACACCGGTGCCCCCAAGGCGATACACTCGGTTTAATAAAACCTCGATCAAGTAACTCTTCTAATTGGACTTTCAACTCTTTCAATTCAGTCGGTGCCATACGATATGGTGCTTTCGAAATCGGTGCAGTAACAATTCAATACAAAATTCCAACTCTCGGTCTGGAGGCAAATCATAATCAGCTGTAAATACATCCGGAAATTCACGAACAATATGAACATCCTCCAAAGTAACAACCTTTTGCGATCTATCAACAACACACGCCAAATACCCCGAACACCCATGAGACAACAACTTCCGAGCTTTCAAAGCCGAAATAAACTGAATTCCACCCATAACCTTATCACCCAAAAACACAAATGAAGGAACATTTGGCAATTCAAAAGTAACGAACTTCCTACGGCAATCAACAATAGCATGATGAGCGTGTAGCCAATCCATTCCCAAAATAACATCAAAATCACGTATAGGTAGAATAACCAAATCAGCAGGTAAGTCATGATCATCAACAACAACATCACAAGCATGGTAAACATCCAATGCTACATGGCACTCTCCCAACGGAGTAGACACCTCTAACACATAAGGTAACGATTCAGGTATAGCATGCAAATGATGAGAAAAATGTGATGACCCTGGGTCTATTAACACTCGGGCTTTCTCACTAGAGATGGTTAAAGTACCTTCTATGACATTAGGGACCTCGGGGACTCCCCTCTGGTCTAAGGCAAAGACTCTACCTTGCACTCTAGGGCGACCCTCATTATCTCTCTTAACCCCAACGTTCTGTTGTACACCTCCTGGTTGTGGCCCTTTATTCTTAGGACAATTTCGCTAAAACTGTGTGTCATCACCACACAACAAGCATTTCCCGTGTTTCAACCAACACTTATCTTCATTGTGCCCACTCTTCTTGCAAAACCCACAAGTAATCCTTGCATCACGCTGTCCATGGCCAACATTTCCCTGATTCCTAGTTTGTTGTCGAAACTGTCCTCCCTGGCGGCTAGTGTTACTCCCCCTATTAGTAGTCCCACTTACGCTCGATCTTTTCCATTGTGACTGTGATGCTTGCGAGTTCCTACTTGTACTACCCAGCCTGCCACGGTGCTCCTCTATATCATGCTCAATCCTATAAGCCTTGTCCACTGCACTTTGATAACTTAGCAACTCAAGTGGTAAGAGTTGCTTACGATATTCCGTCCTCAAACCTTTCACAAAACGGTAGATCTTCTTCTCTGTTGTTGGAATCAAATGTACACAATACCTTGCCAATTCAGTATACTTGGCAGAGTACTGAGCCACTGTCATCATCCCCTAATCAAGACCAAGAAATTCTACTTCCTTCTTTGCTTGAACCACATCTGGAACAAAATGATTCCTAAACTATCTCAAAAACATCTCCCAAGTGCGAACCACACGATCTTGTACCCAATTTGCCTCTAGTACCTTCCACCAGTGCTCCACTGCATCCTCCAGTTTGAACGCTGCGAACTTGATTTTATCTTCCTTGGTACACTCTATTGCTACAAAAATCTTTTCCAGAGATTCAATCCACCTTTCTACTTTCATCGGATCAGGCTCACCATCATAACTACGAGGCTTCATCTTCAAGAACCTCCCCAATCTGCGATCATAGTCTCCATTACCCCCAGCTGGCTGATCTACTCTGTTTCCTCTTGCATGTCCCTGTCCTGCCATTGCCTGTCTGTGCATATCCATAGTCTGTCGGTTCATTTCCATCATGGCTTGCATAAACCCCTGCATAGTTTGCATAAAAGCCTCATTCGGATTCACATTTGCCTCAGGTAGTGCATTCTGTTGCCCAGTCGGCTGAACTCCCGGTTGATTAGGAGGTGGTCTAGGTGGTGAAGCATGGCTTTCAGCTCCAGCAGCTTCCCCAACATGACTTGTGCCAACCCCATCCGTATTGGTACCATGACGTGTCTCTACCATTGTTAAATACCTACAACAAACACTCGACGTTAACGACTCAAACACATATCCCACCTTCCTAAACCAAGAATCCAATCCAGGTTATCTAACTTATGCTCTGATACCAACTGTCGCGACCCTCACCCAGACTCCTACGTGGAATCCCGAGTCGGACCGCGAGGGGAACGCGATAACACGAAATACACATCTCAAAAATTCTTTAAGATGCAAGTATAAGGCGAATGCATAAAACCCTATAATGCACGTGCAAAGCTTTTCTTTAAAACCAAAGCAATACTTCATCGGCATAATAACAAGCCGGAACTAAACTTGTTTAAAACGTAGTTTGAGTATAAAACCAAACATGTAACATAAACCTCCACGAGCAACAAGCTCGGAGAACAACACCAATATTTAAATCAGAGTATTGCGGAAGTAACAAGTATTTCTAAATACATCAAGCACGACAACCATGTCGGCACAACCAAAAGAATATTACAATCATAAAGACCAACATACTACCCAACATTACATAGTTTAAGTAACAATGTATACCCTTGGCCTCACCAAAAGAAGTACAAGGCCCGAATAGCACGACCAAAAGAACAACCTGCACAAACACCGAGACGAAGCAAACTCCTACTATAGCTTCCTCGCCGGACCGTGATCTAAGGAAAAATAATAAACATTGGACGGGGTGAGTTTAAAACTCAATAAGCTACTAATGCAACAATATGTCATACGAGATGCGAGACAGTAATATGAACAAGCAATACAAACTATAGCAAGATATATCAATCTCAAGGCATAGCATAATAAGCATCTCAAAATAACACGTTACCCTACACTACACGAGAGGCTCAACAATCACCAACCGGCCCATACCAGTTGGAAATCATGACCAACATTCGCATATGTAGGAACCACATAAGTGCGATATGTAAACACTTTTTAAAAGGATACAGTATTGAGGTACACCTCCAATATACCCAATACTTCCAACCAACCAACATATAATATATCAATGTAGGAGTCATTGTTGACGTGCTCGATCGACGAATCAAAACCATTAACATAACCAATAACCAATTCTGTATGAACCATTTTCTGTATTCACGTCGACGGGTGATCTTGGTCCCTACGGCCCAAGACTCAACCACGGAATAGCTTACCAAGGTTGCGTTTATTCCATACAACAAATGGCGCTATGCCCCTACCGTGGCCAACGGTAAGGCGAGGCCCGATGTATTGGCCTTCAACTATTACGTAGCCCCGACTTCCATAATAATCGAGCGTCAATACACCGCCAACAAATAATCCATAGACATAACAAATGTACAAGTAGAATTTTTTTTTTTTAAGGAAACAGGGACGGCACCCTGCTAAATTTTATTAGATAAGGAAAAAAATACAAACTTGAGGGGGACAACCAGCCTTGCCCTTATAAGAGGGAGGACAAAGGAGCCTAACCTCAGAAAGGAAATACAATCAAATAAAAGAAAACACCTAAGAGATACGAACATTTGGGACGTCTCTAGCTTCAAGAGAAATAAGGCCTCTGGTAAAATGCGAAATGTTATGACCCTTCGGAAAACTAAGGTCATCTTTAGAATCACAAGCCAAGTTCGCGAGACTGTCAGCCACTTTGTTTGCTTCCCGGAAGCAATGCTTGAACAAGAAGCGTCGATCCGATTGAATTTGGAGAATCTCTCTGAACAAATAAGAATGTTTCCAAGGAGGAGAGTGACCCGAAGATAAGCAATCATAAATAATTTTAGAGTCTGTTTCGATAATGGCATCAAAAAAACCATTCCTTGAAAGCCACAGAACACCATTATGAAGAGCATGAATTTCAGCTTCTATGCTAGACATAATCCCAAAATATTTTGAGAAAGCATAAACCACTATGCCCAAGGAGTTCCGAATAACTCCCCCTCCACCACTTGGCCCTGGGTTACCCCTACTAGCGCCATCCGAATTAAACTTTAGAAAACCAGTCGGAGGTTTAGCCCAAATAACAGACTGAATGGTGACTTTCTTTCGGTGTTTACAAGAGATGCGCGAAGAACCTGTCATGGAAAATGGAAGGAGACCGCCAGCTTGAAGAAAGTTTGAAAGATCCTCCTTAATAGTTGAGATGAGCTGGGCAGGTTGGTGTCTTGTGTTATCATACATAGCCCGATTTCTATGCTTCCATAAATGCCGACTTATTGTATAACCACCATGCAAAGCAGTGCTGCTGGATAGAAGAAAAAACAGGCGAATGAATGTCATAAATATCATGAAAGTGAGACCAGACCTCCTTGGCAGTTTGGTTGAGCAGGAAGACATGATCGAATGATTCTATATGGCCTGTATCACAGCAGCAACATTTCGAGGCTAATTGGAAACCCTTGTGCCATAAGCCTTCGTCCAGTGGCAGCTTACGAGAGTTTAGGCGCCAATGAAAGATGCTAATTTGACGAGGCAGAATAGGATGCCATATAAATTTGGAAGAAAGCAAAGAAGGACTGGGCGGCTTGATGATAGAATAAGCTAAAATAATGGAGAAGTGACCTTTAGAATTTAGGTCCCAGCATGGCTTATCATCTTTATTAGCCAAAGATATTTTCTGGGCAGCGATTTCCTTCAAAGTGTAACACGGCAACATAGCAGCAGCAGAATGAGAAAGTTCAGTAGAGTCAGGGCCTCGAAACAGGTCTTTGACCAGGGAAGAATCACAGTTCACAGGCCGGACAAGAGGGTGATTTCGAAGCCAATTATCGTGCCAAATCGAGCACTGTCCACGGCCAATAACCCAGTGAATGTGGGGTTCAGCTATGTTGCGGGCTTTGAGAAGTCTAGACCAAATATGGGATCCCTTAGAGTTGGCCAAAGAAGGATGAGAAACTGAGCAGTACTTTGAACGCAAGAAGGCTGTCCATAGATTATTGTGAGTGCGAAAACGCCACCAAAGCTTGAGACCATAAGCTTTAATAAGAGCAAGAAGAGAAGGGATACCAAGACCACCTTCCAAGGTGGGTTGACAGCATGAAGTCCAGGAGATCCAATGGCTTTTATTCTTGCCATCAACATTGCCCCAGAAAAAATTAGCACAAATGCGATCTATCAAAGTCACCACTGAAGCAGGAGGATCTATCGAAGCTATTTGATAAAGAGTGATTGATTGAAGCACATGCTTGATAAGAGTAACCCGACCAGCTGAGTTAAGGAAAGAGCCCATCCAATTGTTGATTTTAGATTGCAATTTGACGACAAGATTATCAAAAAATTGCTTCTTTTTCCTGCCAAAATATAAAGGACAGCCCAAATAAGTGATTGGAAGATGCCCTTGATGATAGCCCAAAGTCAAAGTAATGGCTTGAGATCCGCCGGAGTTCGAGGATCAATATAGAAAGAACTTTTAGAGGTGTTAATGAGTTGACCCGAAGCATGCTCATAGTCAGAAATTAGCTCTTTGTGCTTAAGCAAAGATTGCTTACTACCATTACAGAAAATAACAATGTCATCTGCAAAGGCTAAATGAGAGACAATAGGACATCCACTAACCGTAGAGTAAACTGAGGTAGGATAAGTAGAATGGAGTCTGTTAATGCTACGACTCAGAACTTCAGCCGAGATAATGAAAAGGCTTGGAGATAATGGATCACCTTGTCATAAGCCACGAGTGGAGGGAAAATAACCAACCGGCTCCCCATTTATTAGAACTGAAAACCAATTCTCAGACAACAATCGCCAGATAAGATTAATAAATACCTCATGAAAACCAAACTTCCGAAGGACCCTAGTGAGAAACACCCAAGAGATACGATCGAAGGCCTTTGCCATATCCAATTTTATAACAATATTGGATCCAGTGATCTTTTTCCCCATATGTGACATCATTTCCTGAGCTAGCAGAATATTATCTTGGATTAATCGCCCTTTTATAAAAGCGCTTTGATTTTCCGAAATAATAGCAGGCAGGATGGAGGACAAACGGGAGGCCAGGATCTTGGAAATAACTTTAGAACAGAAATTGCATAGACTAATAGGCCTGAGATCTTTAAAAGATAGAGGCACATCAACTTTTGGAATTGTAGCAATAAGCGTACTGCACCAAGCACGAGGAAGAGAGAAACCAGAAAAGAATTCCAAGATGGCTTCACAAAAATCTGAACCAATGATATCCCAACAAGCTGTGTAAAAATGCCCGGTGAAACCATCGGGGCCAGCAGCACTATCACCACTCATCGATTTGACCGCATCCAGAATCTCAGAATTATTCGGAGGAGCGATTAACAAAGAATTCCAATCATCTGTGATCAAGTGAGGAATAACATCTAAAATAGGGAGCACAACACAAATAATTCCACTCACATAATCAACCATCTCATAATATTTACGTGAATTAAACAACAACATCATACACAATTTCGGGTAACTAATTTTCCCGACAAATCTCTCGTATCACAACAAAATCCCCAAGTCACACACGTGGTCTCATTGATTTTGAAAACCTATTCAACTCTGTTAGAGTCATACATTGTTTCTAATGAGTTCGAATCGATGAAGAATTATTTTTACTTCAAGATTAACAAGTGATACCATTTCTATGTGTATCAACCAAGACAAAACAAGTCTTTCAACAAACAAAACATGTCACCTACGAATTTCACATGGCTCAACATCAAAATATACTCAAACATGTTGATTTCAATATATAAATGCCATTTTACAAGGTTAGGATGTCATACAAGACATAAATAGAGAAGGAGAGGGGTAGTAGCTTACCTCTTGATGAAATCAACCAAGAAAAACTCTAGATAAGCAACATGCAATCCAAGGAATGTGCTCTCCTAGTCCACAGCTACACAATAGTGAAGTCGGATCGTAATTTTAACCACGAATGAGCAAACTAGCTCACTTTCTCTTTCAAGAACTCTCTCTACTCTCTCTCTAAGTTTCAAAGATGACAATGGTGAAATGAGGAGAGTTTCAGCTCTCCCATAGTGTTAAAGGGTCTCTCCAAGCCTGATTTAAGTGTCCCAAAACGTGTGGAAGTCTCAGTCCTTCGATGCAAGTCAAATGGTCAATTCATTTAAAAGTTCGTCAAACAACAAAGCAGAGCCCGACGTTATGCGGCCGTTCTATGCGATCGCATAGCTCCTATGCGAGCTCGCTATGCGGTCGCATACATTCCAGTACCTTTAGGGTTTTGAGCAAGCTAGCCCTATGCGGACGCATAGCTCTTATGCGGGCGCCTTATGCGGCCGCATGAAATCCAGAAACTTTGTGCGAATGCACTATGCGGCTGTATAGTGACTGGTTCAGGTCAAAAGGTTCCCAAACACTACCAAAGTGATTCCAAAGCATTTCCAAGTCATCCTAAGATGATACCAACCTCAAACCAAGTTCAAAACACAATAGAACTTATACAAAACAACCTCTAACAAGGTTAAGAATGCAATCCAATACAAGCACCAATGATTGTAAGGATTTAAATATCAATCAAGACATATGAGAAGTATGAAATCAACTCAAATGTAAACATACTAGGATGAAGATGATACATGAAATAACAATGATACTAAATGAAGTAAGCAAATATGATGCATACGAATGCCGTGTACGATGAGGGTGTTACAATTAACCCTAAATTTATTTATTTTTCTCAACAGATCTTGAGATTTAGGGGTGTAGATGTATGTTTACAGTATGTACACACATCTATATACCACACACATTGGTTGGACATGGATTGTTTTGGAAGGATTTGATTTGAGGAACGAATGATGATTGGTGGAAGTTTGCTTGGAGAAGGGTTTGCATGTGATTGTTTCCAGTTTTGCGCGATAGTTAGTGTTGAACTCTTGAAGGTGATGAAAATTTGAGAAGTTTATTTGAAATTGTATTCATATACAGTAGTTTAAGTTGTTAATTACGAATAGAGTGTGTTAGTAATTGGTTAATGTTATGTGTTAAGGCTAGAGATTCTCATTCATTCTTTTTTATGGGCTAGAAATTACAAACATCTTGGTATTGAATTGGTTAGCCCGTTGAGCCCGAGTCCGCTTAATGCCCGTGCAAAGCCGGCAAAAAGCCCATCGATTTAAGCCCGCGTTGAGCCCGTTATATTGGGCTTTTAAAATTTAAGCCCGCAGCTAAATGGGCTTCTACCGGGCTTTACCAAAGCCCGCGGGCTTTGGGCCCGTGCATACCCCTACCCATGATTAAGTGATTTCGTGTCCCATGATTTCAGGTAAGGGTTAGATTTTAGGTTAAGGGTAGCGTTTAGGGTTAAGGTTTGAGGGTCCTGTTTAGGGTTTAGGTTTAGGGTTTAAGGTTTAAGGGTCCAGTTTAGGGTTTAGGTTGGGCTTTAGAGTTTAAGGTTGTGATTAAGGGTAAAGGTTGGGGTTAAGGGTATGGTTTAGGGTTAAAGTAGGGTTAAGGTTGGGTTTAAGGGTTTCGGTTTAAGGTAAAGGGTATAATTTAGGGTTAGGTTAGGTTTTAGGGTTAGGTTTTAAGGTTAAGGTCGTGATTTAGGGTCAAGAGTAGGGTTTAAGGTTTTGACTAGAGTTATGGTATAGGGTTAGTGTTTAGGGTTTAAGGATGTGGTTTAGGATTAACATTAGGTTTAGGATTAGGGATAAGGGTTAGGTTTTAAGTTTAAGGATGTGGTTTAGGGTTAAGTTTGTCTTTTAGGGTTAAGTTTTAAGGTTAAGGGTGTGGTTTAGGGTTAAGATTGAGTTAACGGTTCATGTTTAAGGTTATGTGGTTTAAGGTTTTTATAATTTAATAATTTAATTAGTTAAAATTTAGGATTTAATTCTACGTATACGTAGATTACTTACCTAAGAACTATCGGTATTGCACTAACATACGTATATCTAACCAAACAATACATACACCCTAACATATACAATTATACAAAAAAAAAATGCAAAAATATACAGAAATTACATTTTTTTTAAATTAAAAAATACATAATTACACATTTACTACACATCAACAAAAACAAATTACAAAAAAATTATACCCTCATTAGAATTATACTCACATTAAAATTATAGAATAATTAAAGAAAAATACATTTAACCACTCACATTAACAAAAAAATTACAGAAAATAGAAAAACAAAAAAATATACATTTTTCATATTTTTTAATATACAATTAAAATTACAGAAAAATAAAACAAAAAATTAAAAAAATTAAAAATTCATAATAAATCTACACTACACAAAATACAGAAATTAAAATTTTTTTACACCCACATTAACCAAAAAACATCCGGGAAGTACAAAAATGTATAGGGATTTAAAGAAGCAGTTTTAGTGGAATGGTATGAAACGAGAGATAGCGGAGTATGTATCTAGGTGCTTGACTTGTCAACAAGTGAAAGTTGAACATCAAAGGCCCGCAGGATTATTACAACCGTTAGAGATTCCGGAATGGAAATGGGAACATATTACGATGGATTTCGTGACAGCGTTGCCGCGTACTCATCGGGGTTTTAACGCTGTTTGGGTTGTTGTGGATAGGTTAACTAAATCAGCTCATTTTATACCTATTGCAATGACCTACTCTTTGAATCAGTTGGCGGCATTGTACGTTCAAGAAATAGTTAGACTACATGGAGTACCGGTTAGTGTTGTGTCAGATCGGGACCCAAAGTCTACATCTAGATTTTGGGGAGCCTTGCAAGAGGCTATGGGAACAAAGTTGAACTTTAGCACGGCTTTTCACCCTCAATCGGATGGACAATCGGAAAGACTAATTCAAGTACTTGAGGATATGCTACGTGTGCGTGTGCAGTAGATTTTAAGGGAAGTTGGGATTCACACTTACCCTTAGCGGAGTTTGCTTACAATAATAGCTTCCAGGCGAGTATCGAGATGACACCGTACGAAGCACTATATGGGCGGAAATATAGATCGCCGATTTGTTGGGATGAAGTCGGTGAGGCAAAAATTTGGGGTTCAGAATTGGTACAACAGTCGATGGAAAGTGTGAGGATAATTCGGGATAGATTACTTACCGCTCAAAGCCGACAGAAAAGTTATGCGGATAATCGGAGAAGGGATCTTGAGTTCTAGGTGGGCGACTATGTGTTCCTTAAAGTATCGCCGCGTAGGGGTACTAAGAGGTTTGGGAAGAAAGGTAAACTCTCACCTAGATACATAGGGCCTTTTGAGATACTTGAAAGGGTTGGCACGTTGGCTTATCGACTTGCATTGCCACCGTCTTCGTCGAAGATTCATAATGTATTCCATGTGTTGATGCTTCGGAAATATATGAAAGATGAGTCACACGTGTTGGGATATGAGGAGATCACGTTTGAGCCCGATTAGATATTGAGGACCAAACGGATTCCACTTGTAAAAGTGTTGTGGAGAAACCACGAGATCGAAGAGGCTACATGGGAAATCGAGGTTGAGATGCGTGAGAAGTACCCTCACTTATTCGATGGACTTGGTAAGGAATTTAGGGGCTAAATTCTTTTAAGGGGGAGAGGGTGTAATAACCTGAATTTATATGCTTAAGATGCTTACATTGTTTGTGTTATTATGCTTAACATGTGTGTTTGATTTCTTGTATAAATATGTTCAATATGGTTTTGCCTTAATTCACATACATTTAAGGATGCTAGGATGGTGTACATGTTAAAGCATTAGCTTGGTATGAGTACTTGTGATTACTCTTAAGTTTGAGGTGATTGTTGTTAGCATTGTTACATGTTGTTTAGAATGAGTTTTGGCTGTATTTCAAACTTGATTTGAAGTTGGTATCACCTTAGGGTGACTTGGGAACATTGTAGGATCACTTTGATGTGTTTAGAAGTCATTTTGGCCTAAACCAGACCTTATGCAGCCGCATGATGCGAGCTTGCCCAAAACTTCAACATTCTGGATTCTATGCGGCCGCATGAGGCGCCCGCATAGAAGCCTATGTGCCCGCATGAAGCGACCGCATGACAGCCTAGGCGCCTGCATGATGCTAAGCCATTTTCACGCACAAACTTTCTGTATTGCAAGCGGCCGTGCGAGGCGACCGCATGGAGCCTATGCGACCGCATGGTGCGGCCGCATAGCGACGGATTCAGCTTTATTTTGTTGACTGAATTTTAAGTGAGTTGACCCTCCAAAGTTGATCCAAGGGTTGAGATTTAAACCTGGCTTTGACTTGTTGACCCATATATATACTCTACATCCTTGTGAGAGACAAAAAAACTCTCATTTCTCACAAACTCATCCATGGTTGCTTAGAGAAAGTGTGGGAGATTAAGGTGTATTTAGTGTGTGTGCATTATATCTCCATATCCAACCATCCAAATTGTGATCAAAGACCATCAAAGTATAGAGGCTGACTTGGAGACCAACTTAGAAGACTTAAATTTGCATTTTCCTTGGTTTGATTTCCATCTTACATGTAAGTTACTAACCCCCTTTTGTATGCTTAGAAATTATTGCATACTTGTTCTTAATCTTACATGCATGACTTGAATACATAGTGTTTTCATGTTTAAATGATATGTTGAGATATATAACATGTCTATGTGTTAAGTTGTGGAGTTGGATGATGTTGTATGTTAGTTTTAAGAGCTCAACTATGGGATTGTACTAAAGAACATGTTAAAGCCTTAAGTGGTGAAAATTGCATATAGCAATTTTACCCAAATTTTATGAACTTAATGAATTGACACTAAAAGTGGATTTTTGGAAAGATTATAATTCTCCGAATCACTAGTAAATTACTACGAAAATTAGGGTTCATTTGGTATGGAATATGGTCCTCCGTCCTACGCTGCTGCTGTTTTGAATACCTCCACCAAGGTAACGTCATGTGTTCACCCTAATAAGCCAGTGGCTTTGCGGGATCTTCCTTTGCCACATCGTTCGGCGGTGACTATTAACAACAAGCCAGGATGTTTATTTACGCCTTTGGAGATGGAAGTGGCAGAGAAATCTTTTGCTAATACTATAATAATGAAATTTTCTGTGGGAAGACCTCCGTTGTATGCTATTAAGGAGCATATTGCTAAGTATTGGCAATTAAATGGAACCTTTGTTGCAGGATTATTGGATCCACGACATGTCATGGTTCACTTGTCATCAAGTGAGGATATGATTAGGGCTCTTTCCAAAGAGTCTCACATGATTGAAAGCTGTATGTATCGATCTTTTCGATGGTCTTCGGATTTTACATTTCGGAAGGACATCCCTATGGTTGCGGTTTGGGTTCGTTTACATCATCTTCCACTTCCTTATTTTCATTCTTCTTATTTACAGCGCATTGGCAATTCATTTGGGAGGTATTTAAGAGCGGATGATAGAACTTTATCGTTATCACAGCCGATGCACGCTCGTATTTGTGTAGAGGTGGATGTTTCTGTTGCATTGCCTGATAGTATATGGATTGGCACTTCAAAGGAGTGTGGGTTTTGGCAACCGCTGGTGTTTGAGGGTAATATTGCATATTGTGAGGGTTGTGGGCTTTTGGGGCATATTGAGGATGATTGTAGAAAGAAACGACGGGGTGTTAACACTGGTAGGCTTGAGAAAAAGAACGACGAATCTGGTGATGCAGAACAGAATGTTACAGATGAAATGAAAGGCTTAAAGCGGGATAATGGCAAAGATAAAAGTATAATACAACACTGGGTGCCTCGAAAAGTGTCTGAGGAGAAGCTAGTTGGTGCATCTTCGAAGAGTAAGAATATCATGGGTAAAGTGAAAGGTATGGAGGTGATCGATATAGTGGAGAAGGACAATGATACACCGCCAATTGTGCATAAATCAGAGGGTCAGATCAACATAAAAGAAAATCATGATATACATGGTGTTTCACACCAGGGTCTGGGTAAGGGTGCAAAACCTTGCATGACCCACGAGGAGGAGGAATATGTGGAGGAGGTTATCTGCAAGGATTCTGAGCTTGGAGGATTGGGATGTGATGGTTACTTGGAGGACCTTGCAAAAGGAATGGGATGTGCTGATCTTATGGAGGGACAACTTAACAATGCTGCTGAACCGAGTTTCAGGCAGAATGAGGGTAAGATTGGTGAATTGTCTGATGATTGTAATCAGAACATCAATGTTCCAGGGAGAGAGACTGGTGATTCGCACATAGATTATGCAATGTTAGATGATGGGGGTGAGAACCTAGCAGCACCAGTTCACAATTCTTTTGACATCTTGGGTAGTCTTGCGGAGGATTGGGATGTGATGGCTAATTTATCTATGAGGAATGAAAGGAAGTTTCACTCAGTGGATGGTGGCACAAAGGATCCTATTGAAGGTTTATTTCGGTCTCAGTCATTATCCGAGATGGGTAAGGTTCCTGTTAAGCCAGCTTTTCAGAAATTTATTCGTAAGAAATGTAGTATGGCGTTGTTGAAACTGAACAAAAGGGTTACTAGGACAGCTAGTAAGACCCAGAATGCTGCAAATTAATCTGTTTTTATGTCAGTTCTGGTTTGGAATATTTGGGGGGTAGGTTATAAAGATACGGTAGATTATCTCAAGGCTTTGAAGAACCAACATGATCCAATGCTTTGTGTACTTCTTGAGCCTAAAATCCCTGGAGACCGTATTGGTAAAATTGTTAAGAGATTGAAATTTAAGCAGGGCATGCATTATAACCCAATCAATAAACACATTTGGTTGTTATGGGATGATCGTATTAATGTCACATTTATGTATGCGACTAGTCATTTTATTACAGTAAGGCTGCAACATGGGGACAACGTGAACGTGGTAGCTTCTTTTATCTATGCTAAGTGTACTCGCGAGGAACGGCAGGAGCTATGGGTAGATTTGCTAGACTTCTCTGCCCAAAATAATGGACCATGGTTTCTTGGAGGGGATTTCAATGTGATTGCTCATTCGTCAGAAAAGTTGGGTGGAGCTCACTGTGATATGGCAAGCATACAAGATTTTAATGGCTTTGTTCAGCAAGCGGGTTTGATGGATGTGGGTTTTGATGGTAGCTTATATACATGGTGCAATAATCAAGAGGGAGACGATAGAATCTGGCAACGTTTGGATAGAATGTTTGTTAATGGGTTGTATAAGTCCTTGCTTCCAAGTCTTAAAGTTCAGCACCTAAGCCGTATTTGTTCGGATCATTCTCCTTTGTTGGTGAAGCTGACAGAAGATAAAAAACCTTCAGGCCTGTTTCGGTTTCAGCGTATGTGGCTGGATCATCCAGATTTTGAAGCTTTTGTGCGGGATAAATGGACTAGAACAGTGAGTGGATCTGCTATGGAGGTTTTGTTTAGAAAGCTGCAACTGTTACGGAGGGATTTAAAAGTGTGGAACTGGAAAGTTTTTGGGGATGTTCAAAGGCATCTTGCGGGTTATGAAGACTGTGTGTTGCACTTGGAAGTAGAGCTGCAGCGAAGCTGGTCTGCTGCTGTAACGGAGCAGCTTGCGGATGTTAGGAAACAAGTGGCGCAGTTTATAAAATGGGATGCTGAGATGTGTCAACAGAAGGCTCGAGTTTCTTGGCTTAATGATGGAGAACGTAATACGGCTTTTTTCCATGCGAGTATTCGGGAAAGAGCGCGTCTGAATAAATTTAAAATAAAACTTCCTGATGGCTCGTGGTGTGAGGATGATAGTCAGATTGGAGAGTTAGCAGTTCATCATTTCAGTAAGCTTTTTACTTCGGAGGATACGCATTGGGATGAAGCTTTGTTCAGTAATGTTTCGGTTGGTATAGGTCAGCAGGAAAATGATATGCTGCATACAATCCCTTCGGAGGCAGAAATTTGGGAGGCTATAACACAGTTAAATCCAGATAGTGCACCGGGTGCGGATGGCTACACAGGATGATTTTTTCAGGGATGCTGGGATATTATAAAAATAGAGGTTATTGCGGCAGTTCAGGAATTTTTTTTGGGCGGAGTTATTCCTCGAGGTTTGGCCGCGACTGCAGTAGTTTTGATTCCGAAGATAGAGAAACCGAATAACCTTGGAGATTTGCGCCCAATCAGTTTGTGCAACTTTGCTTGCAAGATCATATCTCGTATTATGGCTTCTCGCATTGCTCAGTTTTTGCCTAAATTAATTTCTCTTGAGCAGTCAGGGTTTGTGAAAGGGAGGACTATACAAGAGAATATTGTGCTGGCCCATGAGTTGGTGTCTCATATTGATAGGAATGTTCGGGGAGGAAATGTGATTTTTTAAGTTTGACATGTCAAAGGCTTATGATAGGGTGGAATGGAATTTTCTTCTAAGGGCTCTTTAGGCGTTTGGTTTTGATAATCGTAATTGTGATATGGTTGCAAGGCTTTTGAATAACATATGGTATTCTCTTCGTATCAATGGGAACAGTTTTGGCTTTTTTCATTCGACTCGAGGAGTTCGTCAGGGGGATCCTTTATCTCCTCTTCTGTTTATTCTCACGCAGGAAATTCTATCTCTGAATCTTAAGAAGGCTATAAGTGAAAGGAAGATTTGCCCGTATAACCATGGGAGAGGGGGACTGGTGGTGTCTCATTTGTTATATGCCAATGATATGTTGTTATTTAGCAATGGCAGCAAGTCCTCTATTTTGGCTTTGAGAAAGGTTTTTAAGGATTATGAATGTGCTTCGGGTCAGTTACTTAATCTGGAGAAGAGTGGATTTTATGTATCTGGGAGAGGTTCTCGTCGACGGGCTAGTTTTATATCTCAGTGGTCAGGATGCACTCATCGGCGCTTTCCCATGAAGTACTTAGGGATTCCGCTGTTTAAAGGGAGGATTAATAGATCATATTTTGAGGATGTTGAGCAGAGAATTAGCAAGAAAGTGAGTGGATGGAAGTCTAGGCTCTTATCGTTTGGAGCAAGGATACTTTTGGTTAAATTTGTCCTAAGTAGCATTCCAATTTATACCTTGGCAGCTATAAAAGTTCCTAAATCTGTCCTTCGTCGGATTGAGAGAGTGATGGAGGATTTTTATGGAGTGTGAATGGGAATCGAAGGGCTCATTGGGTGGGTAGGAAGAAGGTTTGCAGGCCTTTAGTTGAAGGTGGTTTGGGTATAAGATCGCTGGCTCAGGTTATGGATTCTTTGCATGCTAAGCTAGCTTGGAGTGCTCTACAAGGGAAGAGTCTTTGGGCTAAATTTGTGTCGAACAAGTATCGTCAGTTTAATGTTTTCAGACTGCCAATTGGTGCTTCTCATTCGTGGAAAATGATTATGCGTCAATTACCAAATGTTGTGCGGAATAGTCGATGGATCATTGGTAAAGGGGATATTTCCTTTTGGTGTGATAATTGGTGTGGCACAGTTTTGGGTGGTCCTGCCCCTACTGATGCCAAGCTTGCAGTTAATAGGGCTTTGGTGCACTCGGACCAGTTTCTGGAGCTTCTTCCGCATCAATACCACAGTTTGTTTCGGTCGATTTCTTGCATTGCAGAGGTTGAGGATAAACTAGTTTTCACTCTTACGAAATCTGGAGCTTTTTCTTCTGCGGCTTATTGGGATTTTATTCGACAAAGATGGCCAAAGATAGATTGGGCAAAGCGAATTTGGCAGCCATGGATTCCTACAAAGGTCAGTGGTTTTATTTGGAAGTTGTTTAATGGTGCGGTTTCTGTGGATCTATCTTTATGCAGGATGGGAATTTCCATGGTTTCTAAATGTGTTTGTTGTGTGGTTGGTTCGGATAGAGAGTCTGTTGACCATCTTTTCATACACTCTAAGATTGCAAGGGGAATGTGGGAGTATTTTGCCAAGCCTTTTAATAAAGTTAATCGCTACACTAATATCCATCATCTTTTTGATTGCTGGGTTGGAAATACTTCTGTTAGTAATCAAGCTGGAGCGGTTTTCCTTGGTTTGTTTATGTTTGGATGTTGGGAAATTTGGAAATCTAGATGTGCAGCGATTTTTGATAACTCTCCGATAAATGTGATGAGAATAATTCGGAGTATAGTTAACAGTGTGCAAGGTATGTTAATGGTGTATTGTCCCAAGGAAGGATGTGGAACTTTGTTTAAGATCGGGATGGAATCTCTTCATTTTCCAGTTCTTCGGGTGTATTCGAGGCCTGGCCGATGGTTATGTTGGAAACCAGCAGGATCGCAACTTTACACGTTAAATACAGATGGATCTTCGATTGATGGTGTGTGTTCGGGTGGGGGAATTATTCGGGATTCTCAAAGTGTTTTTGTTAGGGCTTTTTCTAATTTTTACGGTCCGGGATCTAACATGCAAGTGGAGATTTTTGCCCTTCGTGATGGCTTGCAATTGTGCAGAGATTTTGGTTTGGCTTCAATTTTGGTTAAGTCGGATTCGTTAGTTGCTGTTTCAGTTATTCATCAGAAACAGAATCCCCCTTGGCAGTATGTGTATGATCTGCGGAGATGTAAGGATTTATTGGGTTCATATAACATTGTTCATGTGTTTAGACAGCAGAATCAGGTTGCAGATAGACTTGCATCATGGGCTCATCATCACAAGGAGTGGAAGGAGATCTTGGGGCAGGAAGCTCTTCTGGTTGAGGCTTTGACAGCTTACAAAAAAGATGTTTTTCGTTTTTATTATTATAGGAAGTAATCGTTTTTTCTTCCCTTTGTTGTTTAGAGGTTAGGCTCCTTTGTCCTCCCCGTTTGTAGGGCTTGGCTTGGTTGTCCCCCTCCAGTGTTTATGTTTTTATATATTTTTTTTGCAGGGTGTCGTCCCTGTTTTTTCCAAAAAAAAAAAGTATTTGATACTGGTATGTTAGAGACTTGTAAAGTAGCTCTAAAGTTGTGTTATATGACTTTGAACAATATGTTTGATGGTTATGTGTTGTAGAAAAATATAATCTATATGATGTTTGTCAAGTTCACTACTTTTGAACTTGACGGTTAATTGCATAAGTTGAGTAAGTTTACCTACTTGTGTGTTGTGTAAGTCCAGCTGGCGTCGTTGTTGTTAATGTCATGGTGGGACGACCTATAGTCTTTACGAATGAGATTCGTGATCGCTATAAGTCGCCGTACCGGAGTGCACACACCCCTCTTCTATTGGCCACAGTTGAGAAGTAGCCCCACTGTTATAGCGATACGCATGACTTTGGCTTGCTAGGTTGAACTCGACGGGATTGTGTCGGGACGTCGATACTATGCACACGAGTATCGAGGCACTATTGGTTGTTGTGTATTGCAGGAGCTACACAAGGTTGAAGAAAGAGATATGATATCCTTCTCTAACATGGTTTATTTATAAGCACTTATGTGTTAACCAAAGTGCTATGTGAAGTGAAAGAATTGTATATCAAGTATGATGTTATATGTTGTGTTGTGGTATATAAATGTTGATACCATGTTATGTTTATTGCTTGAGCATCATGCCATGCCATGTAGTTGCATTAGTAACTTACTGTGTCATTATGACTCACCCCGTTATGTGTTTATTTGTTTTCCTTAGATCCAATCCAACCCGGAAGTTCGGTGAGGTTGAGAAGGGTTCGTTAGCTTGCGAGTCATCCACGTTTAGGAGTTCGAGTATCCCAACCTTGTTAGTTGTTTCTTTTGGTAAGGACGATGGTGGTGAAGTTATGTAAACTTTACTAAGGGTAGTACTTGGTGTAATTTGTATATTCTTTTGGTAGCCGACATATGTATGTCGTGCTCTTGTATAGTTTCGTTGTTGAGTTAGTTTCTTTCCCGAGCATGTCGTAACTCGTGGTTGTTAATAGTTGTTTTTCGGCTTTGTTATTGCCGAAGATTGTTCATACTTGTGTAAATTAGGTTATCAGTCATGTTTTGTCGTAAGTACGGGTGGTTACGTCACGTGCTTTTCCTGTTGTTATGTTGTATTAGCGACCCGACCTTAGGATTTCGTATAAAGATCCGGGTCGGGGCGTCACAAACAGCAAGATTAGAGCATTAATTGCATTCAAAATTCAAACTCTCCAAAGCTGAAGATCTCCAACGGCTACCAAAACCTCCCTGGGTATAAATAGAAGACTTCATGACAGCATTGAAGAGAACCAGCTAGCGATCAATCAAACAAGTCTCAACTAAAATAGTCTTCATCCTTAACTGCTAGTTCATAAAAGCTTCAAAGAAAAATCTGTATAACATTCTTTAAAGAGCACCATCCTTAGACGATCAAGTCTTTATTGTTCTTCATTGATTGCAATCCTTGCATTCATAGCACACGAGAATTATATCTCTGTAGATATTAATTCTCCCACAAACACTTGGTCAACTATTTTATGTACACGATCCATTAGTGATTTATATTATAAAGATTCTAGTGGATAAACTTAGTACACGTTTTCAAATCCAAAGTTGACCACTTTGGTTGTGGACGTAGCACTTATTTATAAGTGTGAACCATATCAAAACTCTTGTCTATTTCTTTTAAGTGCTTGTGATTTACTACTATTTCCAGAATTCCAACTACTTTGAGAACAGCTGATCTTGTCCTATCAAGATCAGCCATTTTGAACTTATCCTATACTTCACTCATTTCCGCTGCAAAATCCTTTCAACTTAAGTGAAGTAATTTTCAAAAGTTTCAAAAGTTTAAATAGGCTATTCAACCCCCCCCCCTTTTAGCCTATTTGAGCACCTTGGGCCTTAACATTTGGTATCAGAGCTTAACTCTTTGAAAACAATATTTTCCATGATTAAAGTCTTGAGAGATTAAAGATCCAATGGCTTCTCATCAAATGTTGGAAACTTCAAATGTGAATCATTGTCCTGTATTGGATGAAGTTCACTTTGATATCTGGAAAGACAAGGTTAAAAGACACATGAATTCTATTGACAAACGTTTATGGAAATGTGTTACAGATGGACCAAGAATTCCTATGAAGCCAAACACTCTAGCTGCACTAGATCCTACTGTTGATCCTGAAATCCCTAAACCTGAAGAAGAATGGGATGAAGAAGATAGAAAGAACGATGCTCTAGATGGAAAAGCTATCAACATCATCACCAGCTGTGTAGATATAAGCACCTACCAGCAGATCATCAATCTAGATACAGCCAAAGAAATGTGGGAAGCTATATTGGAATATCTAGAAGGTGATGGAGAAACAAGGAACAACAAGCTATACACTTGTATCCAGAAGTTTGATTCATTCAAAAAGGATCCTAAAGAGACTCTCCGAAGTGCCTACGACAGATTTTACGAGGTAGTCAATTCCTGCTATTCTTTAGGAAAGAAATATGAAAAGAAATAAATAAACATGAGATTTCTTAATGCCCTAGGCAGTTTATGGCATGTAAAGATCACTGCCATGAAAGAAACAAAAGACTTGAATAAATTATCTCTTAGAAATCTTTATGCAAGTCTTTCGGTTTATGAGCTTGAAATCCAGCAAGCTCAAGAAATGGAAAAGAGTTTTAAAAATCTATCTTTACCAGCCATGTCTGTTGAACCCTCTTGTTCTACATCTGATGAAACCCCATCTACATCTAGTGATGGTGATGATATTCTTTCTGACGAAGCTTTTGCCATGTTTGTAAAGAAATATCAACGCTTCAAAAGGTTTAACAAGTCATCCTATAAGCAGTCTCCTTACAAGACTGCTGCTCCTACAAAAACAACTGCTCATAATAAGACTGTTGTTAACCAAAAAGAAAATGAGCTTGTTTGTTTTAATTGTAGGAAGCCAGGTCATTTTGCTTCAAAATGCCCAAAGCCAAAATATGAATTTTACAAAAAACGTCCCGATTCTAAACTTTAAAAACAAAAAGGGATGGTGGCTGAGGACATTGATGAAAGCAACTTGCCCACTTGGTGTGATACAGATTCTGATGAGGATGATTCCTGTGACTTTGCTAAGGAGGCAAATATATGTCTTATGGCCAGGGAATCACCCCATGACTCAGTTAGATCACTACTATTTCAACAGGATGATAGCGATGATGATGAGCTCAATGAACTATCAAGGGGAGAACTCATTAAAGCCAACAAAGACATGCTGGAAGAATTCTCCAAATTTAAAACTGCCTATGTAAAATTACCCAAAAAGCATGAGTTGGTTGTCTTTGAGAAATCTATCTTGATGTCTGAGATCAAAGATCTCAATAGACAACAAGTAGAGAATATCAAGACTCAAAAGGAGAACAAAGCATTAACTGAAAAGGTGGAATTCTTACTTGAACACATAAAGAAAATTAATTCTGAGAAAGATGACCTTCAAAAGGTTGTTGATACTTGGAATAATTCAAAAGGAAATTTTGATACCATTCTTTCAAAACAAAAATCTCTTGATGACAAAACTGGTATCGGTTTCCAAAATGAGTTCAATGTAGGAATTTCATCTGGTTCTCAAGGAAATGAGACAGCTGAAGTGATTGCTAAAGAAATGGCTGAAGAAGTTTTCTATGATCAGCACTCTTCTCAAAAGGGAAAGCAAGGACTTGGTTTTAACAAAGTTCCATATATTTATTCTAAAAACAAACCACACAAGTCCAAGGGTAAGAAATCTGTCAACACCCATGACACTGTTAATAGGGAGATTGAGCATCATAGATCTGCTGTCAGACATCCCGTGAAAACAATGATGACTGATAACAAGTCAAAGAACTCTCAACTCAAGCCTATTAAATTTGTCAAAGGGAAGATTACTAACCCCAACATTGCTGATAAAAGGCTTAAAGGAATTTTGCATGAAAATGTAAATTTTTATGATAAAAGGTCTACTATTATGAAGACCAATATCACTAGAAAGGTGCATTATCAACCTAAATCCAATAAGCCGGCTATCAGTAAATCGGTCATTCTCAAGACTGCTGATAGTAAGAAAACTTCTAAAGCAATTATCAAACATGTTCAAGGTTTTCATAACTGCTTATTTTGCAAAGGTCATGGTCACAAGATTCATGAATGCCTTCTGAGATTCATACCTAAACCCAAAGGGTTCACACCTCCTAAGGTTAAACAGGTATGGGTTCCAAAAGGTCACTAACCCTCAGGACCCAAAAATAATCTGGGACCATGTTCTTAAATGATTGAATTTCAGGAATGCTTCATGGCTGTTAATGAGGAGGAGAAAGATTTATGGTATCTGGATAGTGGCTGCTCAAAGCACATGACTGGAAATCAGAATCTTCTCTCCAGCATTGTTGAAGCTAAAGGTCCCTCAGTAATTTTTGATGATAACTCCAAAGGGAAGACAGTTGGCTATGGAAACATCATTCGAGGAAATCTTTCCATAAGCAAAGTATCTCTGGTTGAGGGCTTGAAGCATAATCTTCTAAGTATATCACAATTCTGCGACAAGGGATTAATATGTCAATTCACCGTAAGTCATTGTTTCATCAATGACAGTGAGACTTGTTCAACAATCTTGACTGGTTTCAGAAAAGGAAATGTGTATGTGGTTGATTTGAATGCTGTCGGAAGAAAATCAAGTCTGTGTTTGATTGCAAAAACATCAAACAATAACAGTTGGTTGTGGCATAAAAGACTTAGCCATATTAACTTCAAGTATTTATCTAAGTTATCAAAGGACAACTTGGTTGTTGGTCTGCCGAAGATATCTGCAGATCATGATAAGCTGTGTAAAGCATGCCAGCTGGGAATATTATCTAAGTCATCATTCAAAAGCAAGCCATATTTATCAACAACTAGGATGCTGCAGCTCCTTCACATGGACTTATTCGGACCAGTTACTACTACTAGTCTTGGTGGTAGCAAATACACACTAGTGGTCGTTGACGACTATTATAGATTCACCTGGGGTGAAATGTTGTCTTCTAAAGATAAAGCCTATGACATCATAACAACTCTTTTCAGAAGACTGCAGACTCAGAAACTGGATGACATTGCTGATATCAGATCAGACAATGGGACAGAATTCAAGAATAATGGTATAGCCAAATATTGTGATGACCATGGAATTGGTCACAATTTCTCGATTGTTGGTACACCTCAACAGAATGGAGTTGCTGAAAGGAAGAACAGAACACTTATTGAAGCTGCGGAGACCATGATTGCTGAAGCAAGGCTACCTATGTACTTCTAGGCTGAAGCTGTAAACACAGCCTGCTTCACTCAAAACAGGTCTATTATCAACAAGTTTCATAACAAAACTCCATATGAAATATGGAGAGGTAGGGCACCCAATATTAGTTTCTTCAAAATATTTGGATGCAAATGCTATGTTCTTTACAATGGAAGAGAACATAGAGGTAAGTTTGAATCCAAAAGTGATGAAGGAATATTTCTGGGATATGCGAAAATTTTCAAAGGCGTATAGAGTTTATAATAAAATCTCTCTTAAAGTTGTTGAATCTGTTCATGTCTCTTTTGATGAATTTGATTTTATTGGGCCACATATGGCTCCTAAGGTGTCTAATGATTACGATGAGTATGAGAGAGGTACAGATCAGCCAAGTTCAAATCCTGCTGAAGCTACATCTTCACAAATTCACCCAAGGATTAACTTGATAGAACCTCCAAGAGGCGATAGTGGACAAGCTAACGTTGACTCAGAAAATCCAGAATTCACTATTCCCTCTACGCCAGAAGTATTTCAACCTGCATTAGAATTAACATATCCTCTTGAAAACCAAACTTCAAACACTTCCACCTCTCAAGAACTAAACTCTGTTGATAACATCAGACAAGATTTTCCTGCTGAAATTCGAGAAGTTAAAGACCATCCTGTCAGTCAAATCATCGGTGATCTCAATGTTGGTGTTCAAACTAGACAAGCTTCAAGGAATGAATGCATGTATTCTATAGCATTTGTCTCAAACATTGAAACCAAGAAGATAGATGAAGCTCTGAAAGATTCAAGCTGGGTAGAAGTTATGCAAGAAGAATTGAACCAATTCAACAGATGCCAAGTTTGGTCACTTGTTCCTAGACCCAAAGGACAAACAGTAATCGGAACAAAGTGGGTCTTCAGAAACAAGATGGACGAAAATGGAAATATCACCAGAAATAAGGCTAGACTTGTAGCTCAAGGTTACAGACAGGAGGAGGGAATTGACTATAATGAGACATTCGCTCCTGTTGCAAGATTAGAACCATCAGACTATTCTTAGCTTATGCATCCTTTAAAGAATTCAAGGTATATCAAATGGATGTTAAGAGTGCATTTCTCAATGGTGAACTACAAGAAGAAGTCTACGTGGAACAACCACCGGGTTTCATTGATAACTCAAGAAGAGAAGATGTATACAAGCTAAGGAAAGCACTATATAGACTTAAGCAAGCTCCAAGGGCCTGGTATGAGACCCTTTCAAATTTCTTGATAACCCAAGGCTTTGTGAGAGGTCAAATTGATACTACTCTTTTTATTATGAAGCACAAAGGTCATTCTTTACTTATGCAAATTTATGTTGATAATATTATATTCGATTCTACTGATGAGAATCTTTGCAAAAGATTTGAAAAGCTTATGCAGAGTAAATTTGAAATGAGCATGATGGGAGAACTCAATTTCTTCCTAGGACTTCAAATTCAACAAAGCTCAACCGGTATCTTTATCAATCAAGCCAAATATGCAAAGGATCTTATCAAGAAATTTGGACTTGAAAATGCAAATAATTTCAGCACACCTATGGCTACTAACTGTGATCTTGACAAAGATGAAAAGGGCAAGAAAGTGGACATGACTCTTTATAGAGGCATGATTGGCTCACTTTTATATTTAAGCGCTAGTAGGCGATATTATGTTTCTGTTTGTGTATGTGCTAGATTTCAAGCGATCCAAAGGAGTCTCACTTGCAGCGTCAAACGAATCATCAAATATCTAATTGATACATCTAACTTGGGTATTTGGTATCCAAGGGATTCATCATTTAACCTTATAGGCTATTCTGATGTTGACTTTGCTGCTTGTAAAGTTGACAGGAAAAGCACTAGTAGGACATGTCAATTCCTAGGGAATAGACTTATCTCATGGGCTAGTAAAAAGCAAACATCTGTTTCAACCTCTACAACTGAAGTAGAATACATAGCCGCCGGTAGCCGCCACCTCTGTGGATTAAACAAAATGGTAGATTATGAGATCAAGACTGGCGATTGTCCTATAATGTGTGATAATACATCAGCTATCTCAGTCTCTCAAAATCCTGTTATGCACTCCAAAACAAAGCACATGGATGTGAGATATCATTTCTTAAAGGATCATGTGGAAAAAGGTAACATCAGCATGCAGTATGTATCTACTGATCAACAGTTAGCTGATATTTTTACCAAACCACTTGACTCAACCAGGTTTGCATATTTAAGAGGAGAGCTTGGTATGCTCGATCTCAATCCTTAATCTTTTGAAGAATGTTCTAATTTATTACACTTTATCTACTTATAAAGTTGTCTATCTTATCAGACAAGTGTAACATTGCCGATATTGTAGGACAACCATAAGTAAGTACTTTTCTTTTCTGATCGGCCGTCTTCAATATAATAAGTTACAAACGAACGCTATGTGAAGAATCACTTTTCATGACATTAAATGCGGACTTCAAAATTTATTAAATATCACTTATTGAAAACTGTCAGAAGTATAAAAGTGAATTCACAAAATTGATCTGTTCACTATTTGCAAAAACCGCCTTTCGTATTTTCAAAATTCTGCTATAACTTTAAGATCAAAAGCTTCAGAAATCATCAATCCTTCATTTTGATTCTTGCATCAATCTTCAATGGTGAGTAAAATTACCTTCTTACATTTACTCAATTCAAGTTTTATTTTGATAAAAATTATAACTTTCCCATTCATATGAACTGTTTGGTTCTTACGTAATAGATGAATTGCAAATGCTTGATTTCATGATATTATGTTGATAATGACTAATCTCTGAATACGAAATATGTTTAAATTCATTTATGAATGCATATTTCAATTCATACAGTTGTATTTCCTGAGAATGGTAGAATTTGCTCTTTTCTAAAACCCTGTCCATGAACTGTGCTCTTAATAAACTTGTGTTTATTAGTATATTTTGTGTTTGAATTTGAACAGTGCATGTGTTCTAAAGAACTGCTGAATATTTTTTTAAACTGTGCTGATTGTATATATAGGCAACAACACAATCATCTACCTCTGCCAGCACTACCAATAAAATAGGACAACTTTCAAGAGCTGTTAAAGCTTCTGAATCCCTATCAAAAACCTTCCAAGGACAAGTTATCATCCAGGAATGACCATTGATGCTGAATCAGTCCAAAGATATTCTTCTGGAGAAGCCCTGTTAAAAGATCTAGAAGGATGTGGTCTTCTTCCACTCTTTCAGCTAAACGACACGCACTACATTACTGCTATTGCTGAAGAGTTCTACACACGGATAACTCTTCCTCCTCTTCCTACCTCCAAAGATGAGAAGGTTAACATGAGCTATCTCAGAGGCTATATTAGAGGCTGTCCAATCAAGTTGACATACAAGGATGTCGGACATATTCTAGGATTGCCTACGGAAGGCAAACTGGAATTAACTGCTGAGGAATCTGCTAAAGCATGGGACATGATGAGAGGATCCACACACCTTGAGCCCTATGCTGAAATGTTTCAAAATCTATTCCCTGAGGGTCCATATCATATCAGTCATCTTCTTGACAAAAGCATCTTGTTCAAGAATGGATCAAGGGATATCTTCACTTCTCAACAACTGATGTGGACAAAAGCAGTTATTCTTCGCAAACAGCTTAATTAGGCTAAAATTGTATTTTCAATGATATTTCAAAGTGTGGCTGATGTTCAAGCCAATCTAGCAATGAAGAGACCCTTTGTTAGGGTAATCAATGTCCTCATGCAGGGGTTCGAGGAAATTGAAAAGAAAATGGTCAGTGATGATCTCATCAAGGTGACCAACACCTACGTCTTCACTGCTAACAATATCTCCCGATATAGAGAAGACTTGGCTAAAAGGGCTGCTGCTGCTGCTGCCGCTTCAACAATTGTTTGTCCTTCCTCTGAATCCAAGAAAAGCAAGAAGAAAGTGACATACTTTTCTGAGGGGCTTTGTTAGGTCCAAGGGTTGCTCAGTGAATAGGCAAGAGGGGGGGTGAATAGCCTATACTTGATGTATTAAAAATTTCATCCAATTTTAACATTTAAAATTGAGGAGTAGATGAAATGATTAATACAGATAGGTCATCTTCCTCATTCTGACTGCTTAGTCGAAGATAGAGATATCGGACGTTCTTGATCAGCAGACAGAATGTGCGATGGAAGATCTTTGTTAAACTTAGGCGATGAGAATGAATTTGAGCAATGAAGAACAACAAAGATAAGTCAAACAATTTAGATTAAAGTAACTGTAAAGATTTGATATGAAAGAGAATTTAACAGTTGACTAAAATCTGTATTAGATGCATCATTTACTTTCCTTAAACAGATTGCACATGATAAGGCAAATTATACAAGAAAGAGAAATCAAGGCTGAATGTAACAAACATATATATTATATTAAAATTCAGAGAGGTTTGCTCAAAGGCGCACATGCTTAGTACATCAACCTAGACTCTCTATCCTAGCAATCTCCTTAGGAAAAAGAAGGAGAAATGAAGAAAGCGAAATCAAATATATCGAAAATACATTAGAAGATGCACTTAATATTTATTAAGTTATCTTCCCGTGGTTTCAACTCGATATATTTGTTGTGAGAAGAGAATATTAGGTGTTGTTCAAATAGCATGTATTTGAACAACCGAGTGCTAAGCACTCGACCAACAATGATGACACCTTATTGCATAATCGACACGACTTATAATGTAGTATAAGTCCGCCGATATGAATGCAATCTGACATGTAAGTTACGGCTCTTCATCGACATCTTCAAGCTTGGTCCGGCTTCAACGATCCGTAAGATGCTTAGTCTTTTCTTGGATAATGGAGTTGAGGCCATGAAGAGACCGAGTTCTTGGAAGGAAGAAGGACTCAAATCAACAACAAGGTTGTTGATCGCGAGCTTCTCGGCTTTTGATTTTCTTCTCTCTCTCACAAAGTGTTTGTTCTTACACTTGTGATTTCTCACTCTAAAGGAGTGGTTCGGAATGAAGAAATGAAGATCAATACCACAACCTTTTTCAAGCATAAGCATACACTTGTTGCTTTTTCTTCCTTGTGCTTGTGCTATTGCTTGTGCTCTTGCTTGTTCAATGGAAATGAGGATGAGAGTCTTCTTATATAGGTGGAGAAGAAGAGATGACCGTTGGTGTATTGAATAGGTTTTAAGCCCGTTGGAGATCTGAATCTCGTGATGTAGCGAGTACATTTTGGATTTGTTGGGCAAAGACCTTTAGTTAGGTTTAAGTCTTGAAGATGGTCCGTGATACAGTGGACGAGTTGGACGTGTCGAGCTTGGCCTGGATGCGTCGGCGATTTGGACGTATCATAGCTTTGGCTGGAGTGCGGCGTCCGTGCTTGGCCTTTTCTCGAAATGAAGCTTTGAAGACCGCGAACACTATTCGAAGAGGAAATGTCTATTGGATAAACGTGAAGGTTCGACATCGATGCGTATCTTGGATTTGTCGACGATCTTGTAACGGATCTATTTTGGCTTGAAGTGCGTTGAGTAACGACCGATGTATCTCGTGATCTTGCTTTCGGCGGTTGTTCGATGAGGATTTGGCCGGTCGAGATCTGCCATTATATTACCGCTGATGTAGAAACGGTGATGGTCACGATGTTTCTCTTGAATAAATAGCTTCTCTCGCATGTTCGATGAAGTGCTTTGGCGGATACGAGAATCTGCCGATAAGAACTGCCGATGTAGAGATGGCTATTTAGGTCATAGCCGAAGGGAAATGCGCTAGTGAGACATCTCGCCGATGGTCACGTCGGTGGCAATTTGAAGAGCTTAATTCATATGAAGGTTTGTCATCATTCCGGTAGGACAAAGACTCGGATATGTACAAAGACTTCCTAGTCTAATGACCTATGCATTGTTTCAACAAGTGCCACACTAACCAGATACAGCCCTTTAGCCACTTGTGAAACATGCGTTGTAATGGGAACAAGCAAATCACCGTGTTGGAATATGCATACATATATATCAGTGATTTGAGCATATTCCTAACAATCTCCTCCTATTTGCTTGGGACCATTACTACAATTGACTTATACATATAGCTCTTTAAAGCATTTGTTCAATCCTTAGTAATAACATGCCACTACTGAATATTCATTTTATATCAAGGCATGCCCTAGGTTGAACTTACAAGCGATAGCGTATGTATAGTCACCTATTGCTAAGTATTTGAGACTCAATAAATGAAAGAACAAATACAAAGCAATAAGCTGAAATGGTTGTTAGGCAAATGATAACATTGCCTTAAGAGTGTGATTCTTGCATTGGATGATTTGAAAAATGTTGCTTAAGCAAGAAGTAGAAAGTATAAGTAACTGGTCATTTAGTTCTTAATCGAATTGATTAAGCATCTTCATCTGATGATTTTTAAAAGTTTGTGAAGGATAGGTAGAGTTTCATAATAGTCGCGTACTAATAGTCATATAGTACTTTCTTTGTATGGGAGGTTACACAAACTTTTCTCCTTACTAGTTGTCTATCTCTCCTCCTTACTAGAATCTCTCCTTCTTAATATAATCTCTCCTCCTTAATAGTTCATTTGTTATCTGCAATTTTCCTTTCTTTATTTATAATGATAATACTTTGCTGTATTTATAATTTCTCCTCCTTACTAGTTGGGGTGATTACTACATCACACATTACTAGTTGGGGTCATTACTACATCACACATTACTACTTCACAATCTCTCCTCCTTAATCTTACTACAATTTTTTTTTGGGGAGTACAATTTTTTTTGGGGGGCCAATACTACTTCACAATTACTTGGGGCCATTACTACTTCAATAACAATTTTTTTTGGGGGGCCAATACTACTTCAAGACCAACTTCACAATCTCTCCTCCTTAATGGTCACAAGTTAAAGATAGATTGATGGTTATTAAATGAATTATGAATTGAGACAGTAGAGTAGGAAGTTTGTTAAATACTCGTTTTTAGGAATGCCGAAGTGATTAGCTAGATGTAATTCTTGAGAATATGGACCGTAGCGATAAATACGATACTTGTCATATTTCTGATTCTTAGTGTGCGATAACTTATAATGCACAATATTCATGTATTAAAAAATAATAAGATATTGAGGTGAGGATTTATGTTCCTTTGCTTGTAAGGAGATCTTACAAGAATGTAGTGAGAATATCTCTCCTTCTTAATGTATATTTAGTTAAGACAGGAAAGTATAGTTGAGCCTTATGCAGACTTTTATCGGATGCATGAGATATACATCTAAAGATGAGTTATAAGATCTGCCTACGAGGTATTGCTGAATTTCATCAAGAAAGTGAACCTAGGCATGAACAGTATGCACCAGACAAATTTTGAATACTTAACTCAAAAGAGTAGCAAATGTACATAGACAGACGTATAAAACACATTACATATTTATCATTAATATAGCAAAAGAAAATTAGTTTGATAAAACAGAGACCTAGCTAGTCATCCTAATGAGGTGGAATCAGAGGATGAAGGTCTGCGATCTTAATTGGAAGGAGCATTGACCGTGAATTTGACGCAGAATGGGTGTTTTTGGTTGAAGCTCCTCCTGAGATGAGGGTTGCTCGAGGTGAGCATTTGAGGCGATGGGAGCAGGTGCAGTAGTAGCGGTAATGTCTCTTGTGGGAATCCAAGGGATGAAATTGGATACACTGTTC
The DNA here is from genome assembly GCA_016624345.1 of Platycodon grandiflorus. NCBI lineage: Eukaryota > Viridiplantae > Streptophyta > Magnoliopsida > Asterales > Campanulaceae > Platycodon > Platycodon grandiflorus. The sequence continues at coordinate 63,409,824 of CM028363.1, read as the reverse complement.
CTGGGGTCTCGAAGACGATTCCTTACACGACTAGTGATTCGACAAGGTCGTTGAATTACTGGTGGAGGAGTGGCAAGGAGAACCATCATACGTTGACGCCATTCAGTGTGGGAGATGGGTCGATGAGGAGGGCTAGGCAGATTTGGTGAACACATGATGCAGATGACTGTAATGGTGAAGAAATTTTGAGGTATTCGAAGTCGTGTGCGTGAGTTGGAGACGATACCAATTTTAAACACCTTTTGAATTTTGAGAAGATGAAGAGGTTTCTTGATTAGAGGAATGGGAAAAGACAGTTTGGGGGCTTAAAGAAGTGAGTGCATTTAATGACATAGTAATGATATTCTGATTTGGGATTATGTCATCATGCTTAGTGTAATTATGGCTAGTACATTGACAGTCTAGAAGATATATATATTCATATTATTTTCAAACAAGAAGTTTAAAAATAATTTGTGACCAGATTAATTTGATTGCCTTTATTGTGGTATTAAAGGGTACAACAGCTGAGTGTTTTAGGACAATGACATAGGCTCTTTTAGAGATAATATGAGCTGTTATTTTGCTTCAAACGAATTGTTTGAGTAAATTAACGGAATAGGACATCATTGCTTGTTAAGAACGAATTGAGGATAGAATATCTTGTCCTAGGCTATAGGTCAGGTTGTATATGGCTCACATGTAGGAATTGACTATGAGGAATAGTGTGCCTTAAGAAATTGTTCAACGAATATTGTAATTGAAGGCTGATGGGATTTCAAGTATGATGATATTATCGCCAGTGTTTGATATTTGTTAGATAAGATCCGCCGATGCCAATTGTTCTATTCATTTTTGGCATTCAATATCAACTAAGGTAAGAACAGCTGATACCAATTGATAGACTCTATTTATAATGGACATCAATCTATTTAAGATTAATAAAACTTAGTAAGAATATTAAATAGTCCAAGTAAGTGAGATATTGAATGTGTACCGAAATGATGTCCGTTCTTCTTCTCGTTCACCATCTAGGCATTCTACATTAAAGGGAGATCTCAGACCGCAGTTGTTCCGAAGAGGTGACGTAGCCTATATATACAGGGGGTCATATCGTCACACTCGAGGAAGGACTTAATGTTTGAAAACATTAGTCTTCCTAAGAATTCTTGAATGTCTCATATCTTGAGGATAGGTCGAGTTACTAGAGATTTTTAACAACATCCTTTAGACTAAGAACCACATGATAAGATCTAACAATGTTTTGAATTCAATCTGTATACCAATTAGCTGTTGAGCCATTATAATGGGAACAACTAATCAAGCCTTTATAACTTCAATCTCATAGGGTACACAAGATTTAGTAGTTGTCATTACTAAGAACACAAAGTGCTGTTGTATTGTCTTGAAAGATTTGATTCAGCAGACACCTTTGTTCAAAGCAGATTTACTAATAATCTTGATCTTTTAATCATGAAGGATAGAGATTGAGTAATAGCAGATTCCTCGATAGGTTGACATGAAGGTCATGAAACTGCAGTCTGCCTTTTGTTGAGGGGCTTGAGATTTTGCGTAACTTGAATTTAATCAGAGATGATCAAATTTAGAAAGGCAATTATCGTGGAGTCTAAGGATGAGAGTTGAGCAGAGTAAGAGATCATAACTCGATATAGCGCTTGTTCAAGAATGGTTTGTCGATGGGGTGTCGCAGAGTTTGTGTCTTGGTAGAGTGACCATTTCATTAAGAACAATTCTTTAATCACCAAGACAATGGAGATAATAAAGAATAATAAGTTTGATCAACACACTTAAAACACATTAGTTCATGCTATCAAAGGAATGCGCACAAGTAGATAAGCATGAGGAAAGTTGCAGAGCTTGTATTCAATAATCCAAGTAGTTTTACACATTATGTTGCAAGGATCACGATTACAAGAACAATACAACCTGGAATTTTGACCGAACTGCAGATTACATGAGAAAGATACATAATGATTCATTTTGTAAAAAGAAGTACATGTTACAAGTTTGTGTCCTAGAAGTCCTAATCCTAGACATTAGATGAGGAGTCATCACAAGGATTTAGAAGGAGTTGATGATAAGAAGATGGCCGTGTTCTTTTTGATCTCCTCCAACTCTGGGAGGCAGAACATATTCACTTCTTCGGGTTAAGGAAGCACCAAGAGTGATGGCCACCGAGGATGGCTGCTTTGACCATGAATCCCTTTGATAGGCTAGGGATTGTGGCGACTATTAGCGCGTCATCCTCATCAATTCCATATTAGCTACTTAATTCGCCAGAACCAATTATCTCGCATCGGCCATCTTTGAGGTGATGGTCGGCATACCTACATATAACCAAGACTTGTTGCACATGGCAATATATCAAATGTTTTCCAAACATTTGACATTTCTTTTCTCGGGATCTTTTCTCGTGAAGTTCACGTATGCAAGTTACCAAAAGTGGAATGAGTATGTGCTAATTGATTTTCCCAAGGATTCATCCTAGACATTTTAGAGTATCAATGAGATTGATAGCTAAAAGTTAGAAGAGAGAATGAAATCACTTTTGTCTGGCATTAATTGATGGTTTTCTATCTTACCTTTTAAACTAATTGACTAAAAGTGTTCTTAAGTGTTCGACAATCATGGTTTGCAGATATAAATCATGCATGATGGCAAACTTCTATGATTATCGGACGAGACAAAAGAAGATCTCTTTATCAATTGTTTTCTCAACAAGATTGTGGAACCATAATTAATGATTTTCGGTATACAAGACTTGATGCAATTTCTCTCATGTTTGGTAACCGTGAATAAGAAAGGATTTTTAGAAAATGATTTTCACAGATGCTTGGAAATACATTATTGAGAGAAATTTAGATCAGCTCTGTGAAGTAACAAATAAAATCGAAACAACATTGAATGAATATGAAGAAATCATACCCCGTTGTTGAGGAATTGACTTGATCCAATCTTAGGACTTGGATTTAGTAACATTTGTGAGATTTTGAATCATCGATTTGTTCTAGTGTAATCTATAGGCGCTTGTGAGTTTTGTCATAGTAGAGATTGGATGAAGAAGGAGCTCTACTTATACTCACTGGAGGTTAGACCGAAGGATACTCAATAATGGAGCATTATCGTTGAGTTGTCCTCTCGATCACGCCTGCAGGATAGGTGAAGTCTAGATATTCTCAAGATTCTTGGTAAGGATTGATGTTGACTGTCTTGTCGTTTTCCAAGATTTTGAAAATAGTCATAACTTTAATCGAAGTACCAAACTCGAAAAGTGTGCCTCCACCTTTAATTGACTTGAGAGAGTAGGTCATTAAAGGATTTTTACTCCTATAAGTCGCACATAAACCGAGCTTATGAAGTGTTGGTTGGCGATATAGAAATTCACCAATCATAGGTTTTTAAAAAACATTTGAAATCATGATAAGAAAATGCCGATTAGTTTTTTTTTAAAAACCATTTGCATAAAACAGTCATACAATCAATATATATCAATAAAAGTGCGCAGTATGACAAAGTTATTATGCATTGTCTGATGATATGTATGAGCATATTAGTTCAAAGACATGAGCACGGGTCATTAGAAAGCAAATAGCTAACCTGTTTGTGTATGCATGCGAGAAGGTCTTCAACTTCTTTGGACTTATCGCAGATTTTTCACATAGTGGTTCTAAAGTCCACAGTGAGGATTTGACCTTGAGTGAGTTGAAGGACATGAGTGAATTCTCATGAGCGATCAAGATTCCTTCATGAATCGCCAGCCATGTTATTATCTCCGATGGAGAGAGATGTTGCATGTTTGACCTTTTCGTCATATGAGTTCCCGCCTAAAGTACTCATAGAGAAAATTAGCAACATTTATGAGCTAAAAATAGCTCTAGTAATCCAATACAAATGAGACTTAATAAGCATGACAAAGGAATAATTATTCAAAATACGCCTTATAAGTGTAACCAAAGTGTTAAGAGATTAGAGCTGGGGTTACTTCCTCATTAAACTCTTTGAACGCTGTCTCGTCATAGTGTTGAAGCACCATTCTAATATTGAGCATAGGTTCTTTGAGTGTATTCTTACTCGGCCGAGGCTTTTCATTGAAGAGAGACAATTCATCATTGATGTCCTTAGGCCAAGAACTTACAATCTCGATTTTGGAGATGACATATCTTTGATTTCCTTTGAATTTCCTTTGAAACTCTTCTTATTTCTTCTTTTCTAAACTTTTATAAAAAGTTTTCTTGAGAAGTGTTGGATTGGAGCAATCGTTAGCCTTATGTCAAGAGAGCATGTTTTTGGAAGTGATTCTAAGTAATTCATCTATCAAATATGAGTTTAACCCATTTGCTAAAGAAGATACCAAGATTTAAGGATAGATTTATGAAACATGCATAATCCTTAGCAAGTCAACCTCCACTATAATACTTCTCTTCATAATATCAATGTAATTCGATATATAAGAGGTTTTCTTATAGTGATCACATTGTCATCACATTATTCTTTCTCACATGTTTTTGAAAACAAAATGCAATTTTCAAAAGGCTTTCGTGTTTCTACCAAAAAGGTTTTTGTGAATAAAAGATTTTGAAAAGACTCCTTTGACTATGCATCTAATCTCGGAGAGCAGATCTAAACTCGTGTTGTTAAGCCCGGAATAAGGTTTACGAGTACAAGCTCGATACCAATTGTTAGGTCCAAGGGTTGCTCAAAGAATAGGCTAGAGGGGGGTGAATAGCCTATACTTGATGTATTAAAATTTCATCCAATTTTAACATTTAAAATTGAGGAGTAGATGAAATGATTAATACGTATAGGTCATCTTCCTATTCCGACCGCTTTAGTCGAAGATAGAGATATCGGACGATCTTGATCATGGCATTTAATGTGCAGATGGAAGATCTTTGTTAAACTTAGCGATGAGAATGAATTTGAGCCGGAAGAACAAACAAAGATAAGTCAAACAATTTAGATTAAAGTAATCAGAAGATTTGATATGAAAGAGAATTTAATGCTGACTAAAATCAGTATTAGATGCATCATTTACTTTCCTAAAAGATTGCACATGATAAGGCAAATTATACAAGAAAGAGAAATCAAGGCTGAATGTAACAAACATATATATTATATTAAAATTCAGCGAGGTTTGCTCAAAGGCAAACATGCTTAGTACATCAACCTAGACTCTCTATCCTAGCAATCTCCTTAGGAAAAGAAGGAGAAATGAAGAAAGCGAAATCAAATATATCGAAAATACATTAGAAGATGTACTTAATATTTATTAAGTTATCTTCCCGTAGTTTCAACTCGATATATTTGTTGTGAGAAGAGAATATTAGGAGTTGTTCAAATAGCAAGTATTTGAACAACCGAGTGCTAAGCACTCGACCAACAATGATGACACCTTATTGCACAATCGACACACCTTATAATGTAGTATAAGTCCGCCGATATGAATGCAACTGACATGTTCGCTCTTCATCGGACATCTTCAAGCTTGGTCCGGCTTCAACGATCTGTAAGATGCTTGGTCTCTTTATCGATAATGGAGTTGAGGCCATCAAGAGACCGAGTTCTTCGAAGGAAGAAGGACTCAAATCAACAACAAGGTTGTTGATCAAGCGAGCTTCTCAGCTTTGATTTTCTTCTCTCTCTCACAAAGTGTTTGTTCTTACACTTGTGATTTCTCACTCTAAAGGAGTGGTTCGAATGAAGAAATGAAGATCAATACCACAACCTTTTCAAGCATAGCATACACTTGTTGCTTTTTCTTCCTTGTGCTTGTGCTATTGCTTGTGTTCTTGCTTGTTCTATGGAATGAGGATGAGAGTCTTCTTATATAGCCGAGAAGAAGAGATGACCGTTGGTGTATTGAATAGGTTTTAAGCCCGTTGGAGATCCGAATCTCGTGATGTAGCAGAGTACATTTTTGGATTTGTTGGGCAAAGACCTTTAGTTAGGTTTAAGTCTTGAAGATGGTCCGTGATACAAAGGACAGAGTTGGACGTGTCGAGCTTGGCCTGGATGCGCTCCGACCGATTGGACGTATCATAGCTTTGACCGGGAGCAGCCGTCCCGTGCTTGGCCTTTTCGGAAATGAAGCTTTGAAGACCGCGAACACTATTCTCAAGAGGAAATGTCTATTGGATAAACGTGAAGGTTCACATCGATGCGTATCTTGATTTGTTTGCGATCTTGTAACGGATCTATTTTGGCTTGAAGTGCGTTGAGTAACGACCGATGTATCTCGTGATCTTACAGCTCGGCAGCTTGTTCTGATGAGGATTTGGCCGATCTCGAGATCTCGCCATTATATTAACCGCCGATGAAACCGATATGGTCACGATGTTCCTCTTGAATAAATAGCTCTGCAGCTGCTCGATGAAGTGCTTTGGCGGATACGAATCCCGATATAGAACCGCCGATGTAGAGATGGCTATTTAGGCAGCCATAGCCAAGGGAAATTGCAGTAGTGAGACATCCACGATGGTCACGTCACCGGCAATTTGAAGAGCTTAATTCATATGAAGGTTTGTCATCATTCCGGTAGGACAAAGACTCGGATATGTACAAAGACTTCCTAGTCTAATGACCTATGCATTGTTTCAACAAGCCGCCACACTAACCGGCACGCACTCTTTAGCCACTTGTGAAACATGCGTTGTAATGGGAACAAGCAAATCACTGTGTTGGAATATGCATACATATATATCGCCTGATTTATGTGCATATTCCTAATGTGCTTCCCATCAGAGGAAGAGCCTAAACCAAAGAGGTGTTGAACTCTCAAGATTTCGATCAAGGTCAATTATGATCCCTATGAGTCTATGAACACAAAAAAGGCAAAAACAATCGCCCCTAAACCTAAACAGAAACCTTCAAAGTCCAAGAAGGCCGTTGAACAGATACCTCAACCTTTCAACCAAATTATTCTTAAATCCACCACCAACCATCCACATTTCCTCTAAAACCTATTTTGCACTTCGATGCTAAAATCCAAAAACTCTACATCCTACCAATGAAACTTTTGCCTATCCAAACCTATTGTCATACCTTCGCTTAAGACATCCCATCATCGGACAACCTCCGATCGATCCCACCCACCAACTTTCGATACCTAAGCATGGCAAACGAATAAAGAAACGTGCCAAAAAGACAAAGTTCTTGCCTTCTTCTCGATAAGCTCGTAATTGTATATATTTTTCCCATATTTTGTCCCCATTTTATATGAATTGCATATTGATATTGCCCTAGGAATTGCATTTATTGTGATTTTATTGTGTTTCAGTCTATGGGCATGAATTCAAGCTTTAAAGGTTCAATTCATAGCATTATGGGAGATTCAGGCGCATGTTGAAGAATTGCATTGATAAAGCCATTCGTCAACTTCCGTCGAGCCCGTTGTTTCAAAGAGAAAAGAGGCTAACGGAGTCTAACGGAGCTGACTTGGGACTAAATCGCAAGACCTGGGAGGATAGACTGCGCCGCTTATAAGAAATCAGGGCACGGAGCAATAATCGTGAGTCCGTGGGCACCGGCATAAGCCGAAACCCTTCACTGTGCGCCGTCATGCTCTCTTCGCGCCACGTGTCCCGGTCCTCCACACAAGGCCGACCCGCGAGTTTTGTCAGAGCTCCGATCCAGCCCGGTTCCTTCCTCCACCCCCGCTCCGCTTTTCTCTGCACTGCTCCTCTCTCAACTCGGCCCGTTTCATGGCCCCCGACCCGCGGTCCTTCGGCCCAGCCCCTGCCCATGTGCAGCCATGACCCGAACCCATTTCCACCTCTTTTCAGCAGAGTTCTCTTGGTTTTCAATTGTTAAAAGCCTACCCAAATGTCTCTTTTACCCTTCCTTAGCTTGTAGAATACTCTAAAAATCTTGGAGATCATTTTGGCTAAGGAAGAAGATCGAAGGAAAAAAGAAAAAAGAACACACGCACAGAATAGAAACGGGAGGAAGAAAAAGTAACAATCCATTTTGGGGGTTCCATCATCTTTCAATTAGCTTTTGTCAAGGAATGCTAAAGGATTTCCACAAAAATCTCCATTGAAGTATTGTATTTTATACTCTTTATCTTTAATATCATTATGCAATATTTTCTTGGAATATTTGTGTGTAATTTTCTTGCATTATGAGCTAATTTTCTATAACTAGGATTGTGATGAATCTCCATCTTTAAAGCATGATCTAGTATTTTTTTCACTCTCCTAACTTAACTACATTTTTATGCTATGGTTATTATTTTGTTGTTCTTAATGCTTTTAATTACTTGATCACTAATTAAATGATTCTAAAATTGTTTTGTGTGAGTGAGAGCTACCATCACAATTTGGATCAAGCAATTTAATAGTTGATGTTTTGTGGCATAGAGATATAGCACAAAACTCAATATCCATTTTTTGAGAACTTGATTTTCATGCTATTTTCGCACCTAGCTATGTTGCAAGAGCCCGTAGTTAGGTGGGGAGATTAGGGTTGCTATCGGAATGAGAGCTCGTAGTGACTATTTTGTGTTCTCGGATACCATAGTAAATTGTAGAAAAGTTATGGAGAGTGGACTAATTGGTCATGTGGATAAATTGGAGTGAAATCATAATCCTAGTGTTTTAACTTTGATAATCATCGTTTCACCAAAGTGTTTGTGTGATTTGCGTTCCCCCATTGCTCATTTTACTTGCTTTAATTTAGTTATAACATCTCAACTCAATTTCGATCGTTTGGATAAAGTTAAAAATCCTAATTTTAGTATTCACGAAAATAAATGTCATAATTGTCCTTGTGGGTTCGACTGCTTACGCACTTTACTACTTGTTGTCGATCGGGTACTCTTGCCCGTAGTATTTGCATATTCGTTTGCGAACCAGCAAGTTTTTGGCGCCATTGCCGGGACAATTTAGTTTATTTTTGTGATATTAATACTACGGATTTTGACTTTAATTTGAACACTTTTAATTATTGGTATTGTCATTACTCTTGGTTGGTGTTTGTCTTGCAACTTGTTTCTATAGGTTTATGCGAAGGACCCGAAGTCAAGGTCTCGGTCTACTCAATTTGGTTCCCGAAATTGAGCGCACCTCCGAATCCGAAGAAGACAAGCCATGGCAAACCAAGAAAATGAGGGTGCCGCCCAAAGAACATTAAGGGAAATTTCAGCACCAACAATAGAGGGTTTTCAAGAAAGTATAAGAAGACCGGCAGCTTGAAGCAAACAACTTTGAGCTCAAGCCCGCAATTATCCAAATGGTCATGGCGAAGCAATTTGTGGGTTTACCAAATGAGAACCCAAATTCTCATCTCAAGAATTTCCTTCAAATATGTGACACATTCAAATTTAATGGGGTATCGTCGACGCAATCCGTCTCCGATTATTTCCATTTAGCTTGGGAGAGAATGCTAATGATTGGTTGATGTCGCTGCCGGCGGGGTCTATCACTACATGGGATATCATGGCCCAAAAATTTCTAGAAAAGTTCTTTCCACCCGGGAAAACAAATAAGATGAGAAATGACATCACAAGCTTCACACAATGGAGTGGAGAATCTCTACGAAGCATGGATGCGTTACAAGAATATGCTTCGACAGGTCCGCACCATGGGCTTCCTAAATGGATGATCGTGCAAACATTCTACAATGGGGTTGATCCTACCATCCGTTGCACAATTGATGCGGCGGCGGGAGGAGCTTTAATGGGGAAAGCGGTTGATGCGGCTTATGAACTTTGGAAGAAATGGCAAGCAATAATTATCAATGGGGAGGTGAAAGACACATACCAAAGAAAGCATCAGAATCGGGAGAAGCGGACATAATTCAAAGTCTAGAAGCTCAAGTTGCCGTTTTGACAAAGGCACTTCAGCATCCGCCATCCAACCCATTCAAATGTGTGAACTTTGCCAAGGTAATCATGTTACGGATAATTGCAATTTAAATTCTGAATCTGTGCAATTTATTTCAAATTTCAATAAGAATAATAATCCGTACTCGAATACTTATAACCCTGGTTGGAGAAACCACCCCAATTTTTCGTGGACTAACAATGCAGGCCCTTCTCAACCACAAAGTTTTCCGAATCAGATCAGGATGAATGCACCACCACCGGGCTTTCAAAATTCTCAAGCCCAAGTCAACAAGCCATCCGAGGATATCATGTTTTTTCTTAAACAACAACAAGCACATATGGAAGCATTGATGGCAAAGAATGCCGAGCAAGTGGGCAAGAGCATTGCCACTCACATCCTTTCAGCTCTTTCTTCTCGACCTCAAGGGACTCTACCTAGTGATACGGAGCCGAATCCTAAAGATAAAGAACGTTGCTTAGCAGTCACAACTAGAAGTGGGAAAAGCACTGGGTTGAGCAAGAAATTTCTGAGGCCGAGAATCAGAAAAATGATGATGAAGACAAGACCGAGAATCCACCTTCTTCACATGAACATCAAGCCACACCAATTCCCTCCGATGCTCAAAATATTTTTCCACCACCGCCCTTCCCTCAAAGACTTCAAAAGAAGACGGATGATCATCATTTTGCAAAGTTTCTTGAAGTATTCAAGTCACGATGGATCAATCTTCCTCTTCTTGATGCATTGCAAGAGATGCCAAAGTATGCTAAGTTTTTGAAGGATCTTGTTACAAAGAAGAGAAGGTTAGAAGATCATGAAACTATTGCTTTGACGGAAGAGTGTAGTTTTATGCTCACCACAAGTTGCCTCCAAAGTTAAAAGATCCGGGGAAATTCACTATTCCTTGCACTATTGGTGAGCTTCATGTAGGGAAGGCTCTATGTGATCTTGGTTCTAGCATCAATCTCATGCCACGGTCTATTTTTCAGAAATTGGGACTTGGTGAGCCTAGGCCTACATCGGTGATTCTCCAACTAGCGGATCGCTCTATGGTTCGACCAAGGGGAGTGGTGGAAAATGTGTTGGTGAAAGTTGATAAGTTCATTCTCCCAGCGGATTTTATAGTGCTAGATATGGAGGAGGACAGAGAAGTACCAATCATTCTTGGGCGACCATTCCTTGCCACCGGGCAAACTAATATTGATGTTGCAAAGGGTGAATTGACAATGAAAGTGCATGATCAAACCATCACCTTCAACATGAATGATGCAATGAAATATCCATCCGATGAAGGGGAATGTTCAAGGATTGATGTCATCCATGATTGTGTGGAAGAGGTATTCCGTGCAAGCTATCCAAAGGATTCGGTTGAGCAAATTCTTGTGAATGAAAATTATGGCAAAACCGAGGAGGTAATGGAAGCAAAAGCTCAATTTGATTGTCAATGGGGTGAAGTGATTCTGAGATCGAAATGGGAACCACTAGAGTTAACAAGGGATCCTTCAAAGTCTTTGAAGCCATCATGTGTCGAGCCACCAACTTTAGAACTCAAGCCACTTCCTAAACATCTCAAGTATGTATTTTTGGGAGATTCTAACACTTTACCTGTTATTATCTCTTCTTCTCTTAATGATGTGCAGGAAGAAAAATTATTGCAAGTTCTTAAGGAGCACAAGGAAGCTATAGGTTGGACTCGGTCGATATCAAGCATTAGTCCCTCTTTTATGCACTCATAAGATCTATCTTGAGGAGGAATATAAGCCCTCCGTGGAAGCACAAAGGAGACTTCATCCACCAATGAAAGAAGTTGTCAAGAAAGAGATTATCAAATGGCTCGATGCGGACATTATTTATCCAATCTCGGATAGCAAATGGGTGAGCCCGATTCAATGTGTTTCGAAGAAGGGAGGCATAACGGTGGTTGCTAATGATGATAATGAGCTTATTCCGACAAGAATTGTGGTGGGTTGGCGTGTTTGCATTGACTACCGAAAGCTTAACAAGGCCACTCGCAAGGATCATTTTCCTCTTCCATTCATTGATCAAATGATTGATCGGTTGGCGGGTCATGAATTCTATTGTTTTCTTGATGGGTTTTCTGGGTATCTTCAAATTGAAATAGCGCCTGGATGATCAAGAGAAGACTACTTTCACATGTCCATATGGTACCTTTGCCTTTAGACGGATGCCTTTCGGATTGTGCAATGCACCAGCTACTTTTCAAAGGTGTATGATGTCTATCTTTTCGGATATGGTTGAAAAGCAAATTGAGGTGTTTATGGATGATTTCGGTGTTTGGCGATAGCTTTGATATATGCTTGCACAATCTTTCCTGGTTCTTCAAAGATGCAAGGAAACTAATCTTGTGTTAAATTGGGAAAATGTCATTTCATGGTAACCGAAGGAGTGGTTCTAGGCCACAAAATCTCTTCAATAGGAATTGAGGTTGATCGAGCGAAGGTTGAAGTAATTGAGAAGTTGCCCCCACCAACGAATGTCAGGGGGTGTGCGAAGCTTTCTAGCTGCGTGGGTTTCTATCGGCGTTTTCATCAAAGACTTTTCCAAGATTACTAAGCTCTATGTAGTCTTTTGGAAAA